>LGRX02008517.1:0-51701 GCA_001247695.2 Cymbomonas tetramitiformis
GAAGTCACCGCAGACACCTCTAGCCTTCTTGAGCGGGCGCTGCGCCAGCTGGCGGGCATTGTTGCAGGTGCGTTTCAGTGCTGCTGCGCAAGAGACAATCCTTGCAGCTCCCTCCTCGTTAGATTGCACAGGCACAGTATGTTTAGGGTTGTTAGAAATTACATGGTGGGGTTTGTAGAAAGTATCGCAGCTCCTCAATCTGCTCTGACCATTTCTGCTCGGGAAGATAGCTCCATCTACATATACCACAGATGGCATGTTGCTTTAAATGTTGTGTGAATGTAGAGTAGAAAATAAACGTATTATGGGGGAAGAGACCTGAGCCCTCTTTGGTATGCATGTATACACACATGCATGGAGGGGGCTACCACATCATACAAGTGTACTTCTCGTAGAAGATATTTAATTGGCTGTTTTTACACGGGAGCCGAGCCCTTGTGAATGTATGTAAGTATGTATGTTTGCATGGATCCGGATGAATGTCTTGAAGTGTGCACTAAATCCTTTGTGCCCTGGCGTGGGTACATCGTATAGCCAAATTATTTTTGTGTGGCAGCCTGGTAGCTAGGATACTCTGCTTTCCAAGGAGAGGAGGAGGAGAGGAGCGCATACCTGTGCACTTGCATATGGATATCTAAATGCTTTGCTGCCATACGCCCAATTTAATGCCAGCGGCTAGGCGGTCAATTTCAATCTCGAGCCATGGCGTCATCCGAAAGAACGTCCCATGCCAGGGTCTGTGTATAGGTGATTTCAGCCTGTAGCCGTGCCGCCGGGCACTCTCCAGGTCCCTCATGCCATGTCTTGGTCTTGGCTCTCCTTCACGCTCATATTGTGATGCTGGTGTGCGGTGTGGGAACGCGTGGACGAGCGCAGCGGAACGGGCGATGGCATCGGCAGACAGTAGCTGTACTACCCAGGAGACATCCGCGGGGAATCCCGTATCCCGTTTAAGGGATCTGGGGTCTGCTGCAGTGGCCGCGCTCGTGTGCTCTGCCAGACTGCAGGCAACTCCCCTTCCCATCCCCATCGCCACCCTACCCCATCCCCATCCCCATCGCCACCCTACCGGCACCAATCTTCTCCCTAGAATCTCTTTCAGAGACTCTTGTGCCCCGCATTGTCCGCTTCTTGCGCTCCCCACCGAGGGCAAGAGGTTGGACTAGTGGAATAGCAACGACTCTGGTTGCATCTTGGGTGGCGCCAGGAGTGTGCTACGCTTCTGGGTGAGGCCTAGGCCCGCCGCTCCGTGAAACCCTCCACAAATGCAGCTATTCACAGGAACCCACACATCCCCGCACAGGTGCCCTCACTCGGTTAGCCGCCATCGCTGCCAGTGAGTCACACGCCAAAGGTGCCCTCAAGAGAATGGATGACGACTGTGCTCGTGTGCTGGGAGCCACTGTGCTTTTGGTGCGCCGTGCTCGTAGCAATGGGCGCCGCCGCACTGAGGGCTCCCGTTAGAATTGTGCCTTACTGAGTGCCCCTAACGGGCAGAGGGGGGGAAATGCACCTTGGGGGTGGGTACAGGCTGCACGTACCCCACACACATCGCGGCCAGCGGGGTCCAAGGGGCACACTGGCAAGGCTTCCCACGACGCAGAGGGTGCAGAGGCCAGCGGGGAGGACTGGGTGGACATGCAGGCGCTGCAGCGTTTGTGGGAAGGGGGCGCGGTGGAGGGCAGGGTGCTGAGCTGGGCGGCGGCGGTGCTGTACAACCTCGGGGTGGAGTGGTCACGCGCAGGACGCGAGGGTGCCGCAGCTACTGCCTATCAGGTGCTGCGCCTTGAGAACGTGATTTGCCTGTAGCTAGCAGAGATGGTCCATCCTCGCACAGCGCAAATGCGAAGGTGCCATTGGTCACACAGCGCATGCGAATATCCCATCGGTCGCACAACGCACATGCAAATGCCCCATTGGTCGCACAACGCTCATGCAAATGTCCCATTGGTCGCACGACGCACATGCGAATGTCCCATTGGTCACACAACGCACATGCGAATGTCCCATTGGTCGCACAACACACATGCGAATGTCCCATTGGTCGCACAACGCTCATGCGGCTACGACACAGTGTTCATTGCTGTGTCCCACGTGACGTGTCCACGTGGCAGAGTTCACCTGGCACCTCCTCACAGGCGTGTGTAGGAGAGCCCCCCTCATACGCAGTGCGTGGGGACTATGGCCTGGGATCTCCGGGCTGCTCGGGGATGCGGCGGATGAGTTCGGGCGCGTTTGCCTTGTTCGCACGGCAGGCGGCTTTCGCGGCCGCGCGGAGACGCCACCTCGAGGCGCCCTCGCAGGAAGCGGGTGCGCCCTCCTGGACGCCAACCCGGCCACAGTGCCGTAAGCGCACTCCACAGCGATCGGGCGCCTGCAGCTTAATGTTTGAGGGCCACCAGTCGAGAGGCACAACGCATCCCACTGCCCCCAACCGACAACTAGTAGAACGTTCTTGTGGCGATGCCCGCAGCGGCTGGTGCGGGCATCGGAGTGTCCGCCCGCGACGCGCCGGTCGTTGCGCTCGCCACGTAATCCTTCGCGGAGCCCTCCGGCATGAGCGATGTCGATGCACCGGGGCTGCGTTGAACGCCACGTGTGCCCATATATGCCGGTATGGTGGGAACACACGTAGTAGCTGGTGCCCCCCATATGGGCACACCCGGGAAGCCGGCCATGCGGGTATGGTCCTGCATCTCCTGCGGCCTCTCCGGTCACTGACTGACAAGGCTGTTGACCCTGGCAGATCCCGGCGACGGCAGCGCGGCAGTAGCGGATCTGGCAGGCAAGGGCAAGGCGCTGGCGGGGTGCATGCAGCGGCTGGCGCGGCCCACAGAGGCGCAGGCGGTGCACGCCCAGGTGGCGCTGCAGCTGGCAGGTTGCGTGCGCACGTCTCGGGCTCTCTGGCGGCCCTTTGTGCATAAGGTGGCCCCCCCTGGCCCTGAGGGTGCCCCCTCCCGTTGCACGCGCTGTTGCAATCCTCGAAGCATCCTCGAAGCCCCATCCCCTTCCGAGGTCCTCGGCACCGGCCACGGGTCCTGGGCTTACAGCTGGGTTGCATACCAAGCGGCGCGCTGACAGCTGGCAGTGCTGCACAGGGGCTGGCTCCGCTCAGCGCCTCGGGTGCTCGCTGCGGTCCGAGGCCCCTGCTATATGCGGAGCATTCGGGAGCTTGGATCCCGGTGAAGGGCCCCAGCCCGAGCCAAGCACCGCCACGTTGGCGCCCCGCTCGGAGCGGCAGATCGGAGCAAGGGCTGCGCCTCTCGCCTCGCATTGGGAGGGCACTGTCCGGCGCTGGCTGAGTGGCCTGCCTCGTGCCGGGTGTGCGGTGTGGGCGGGGAACAGGCGGTGCAGCTTCACCGAGCTCGACTTGTGGAGGGAGGCGGAGCCGACCTCGGGGCTTGTGCGCTTTTCCGCTCCGAGACGCTCGTGCTGGGCGATGACCACTACCGGCGAGCCATAGGTGAGGCGCTGATCTCCACACAACTCGAGGGATAGGGGAGTGTGCGGGCGGGCAAGGGTGACCCGCCTGGCCTATCTGCCAAGCACGGCTGCCGCGGCCACCTCGACTTTCTGCGCCGCCGCCGCCTAGTCCGGATCCGCCGCATGATGGACTCCGCGGCTGGGCGGCGGATCCTCGGCGAGGCCACCCAGGGGGGGTACGCTCTCTGTGCCTCTGGAGTTTCTGCAGCAGCCTCCTGGATGCGCCCCTGGGTGGCACCGCGTCTGAAGTGTGCGGTGAGAGGGGTCTCGGGAACTGTGCCTGAGCCAAGACTGAGGCGATGGGGGATGCGGCTAGATGACTTCCGTCGGTGCTGGCATGTTGAAGCGGGGTGGCAGAAGGGGTCAGGCCAAGAGCCCGGAGCACGTTGTGGTGCAGTAGAACTCCGTGCACATGCTTTGCGCGCGAAGCGGAAGGCCGTGTGGCAGAGGGGGCTGGGGCGGCTGGTCGGAATAGCAGGCACGCCGCGTGCAGTAGGGTAGGGTTGGGCCTTGGCAGCGTTTCAGACAGTGCAGGGGTTGGAGTGGTGAGTAAGTAGATTGTGAGATCGATGGCGGAACGCGGCGCGGGGGATGGGCTCAGAGCGTGGGAACATGCGAGGGAGGGCGGCAGGGCGCGTTCTGGAGGAGGAGCTGGGTGAATGGGAAGGTGCAGACGAGGCCGCCGCCGTGGCAGTGCAGCGTTGGATTCTCAGGGCCTTACTGGGTAACTCCACTGTCCCTACCACCCTGCTCATTTCGAGGTGCTTTAAGTCCACCTTGCCTCGATAGAATCACCCCTGCCCTTCCGGATTAACTCAGCAGCATGCCCTGCGCGTCTCCAAGGCTTCGGGGTGGATCTGGGGTCGCCGCTGGCACCCGCCTCCATGCGGTGTTGATGCTCCATGCGCAAGTGTCTCGTGCTCGACTCCGAGGACCCATGCCCCCCCCTGTCTGTGATATGCTCGCCTGAGAAGACGCCCGGTTGAGTGCCCACCCGGGCAGAGGCTGGAACCATGCAGTGGACTGTGCCTCAGATACGTCACGTGCAAGAACTCGTGGCGGTACACATTGTGGCCACCAAGTGTGCCCCATGCCTGCTGCGGGCGCTTGTGCTGGCGCAACCGCTCCTGCCGCCACGTGTTCCATAGTGGGTCCGGCGATGTTTGGGTGGCGGGGCGGGGTGGTGGTGAGGGTTGAGATGCGGGTGGATGGGGGCCGTCGCGGAGCAGATGGCACCTCGGGGTGCGCACCGGTGTACGAGAAGGGTGGGGCGGAGTCGAGGCCGCGCGCGCGCATGCTGATCTGCCGGGCCCACCTCGTGCACGAGACGGCGCGGCGCAGCGCTCCCACCGCGGCTGAGGAAGGGGCCCCGGCGGCGGCGGCTTCAGAGGACGGCACGAGCTGCAGGTGAGCCGCGCCGCGCCGCCTGGCAATGGGCGCCCCCCTCCGAGCGTCTCACCGCCAAAGTGTGAGGTGCCCACCTTCGGATGCAGCCCAAGCTGCGCCGTGACGCCAGGGTAAGGCGCCTTGCCATGGCGCTGGTTGGGGAAGCCCCGCTGTTGTGCCGGTTTGGGGCGCGGTGGCTTGGCATGGCGCTGGTTGGGGAAGCCCTGCTGTTGTGCCGGTTTGGGGCGCGGTGGCTTGGCATGGTGCTGGTTGGGGACGCCCTGCTGTTGTGCCGGTTTGGGGCGCGGTGGCTTGGCATGGGGGCAGCGGGCAGGAGGGCGTCTTATCGTGCAACACCGTTTGTCAGAGGCTGCTTGACAATGACGGGGGGATGGAGGGGGCTGATAACACGCAGCGTGGGATCATGCAGGTGTTGCAGAGTGTCACCGCTGACATGCACGAGGCCGTGGAGCTCCTAACTCAGGTGCAGCCTGCTGCGGCAGCTCCCATCGGTGTAGCCCACATCTCGCTGCTGGACCGCACCCATGCCCCCTCGCAGCAACGCATGCCTGTCGCTACCCCCCCGCGCGGGGAAGGCTCGCTCGCCCCCGCTTGAAAGCATCGCGGAAGGCATGTTGACAGCACCATTGTGGCAGCAGCAGGTGGAGGAGATGGAGGAGGCGGAGGTCGACCACCACGCACTGCCCTCCGCTCTCTGCTTCCTGGCTCTACTGGGTGAGGCCCGTCGGAGGGGGAGATTCCCATTCACCCTGCAAGGGGGGAGATTCCCATTCACCCTCCCAGGAGGGTATTCCCGTTCACCCTCCAAGGGGGGTAGTCCCATTCACCCTCCAAGGGGGGTGTTCTTGCGCAGGTCAGCCGGCGCACTCCCTTTGATGCCTGCCTCATTCGAATCAGTTCATCCCGCAACTGCCCAAGTGCGGGCACCGTGCTTTCCCGGTGCCCGGAGTCTGTGAGTCAGAGTGGTACGAATCGCTCTGCTCGCGTACCTGTTGGCAGGCGCAGTGGCCGAGGGCACCAAGCGTGTGGTTCTGATGTCACTCGCATTGGCGGTGAGGCAACCATGCGCCGAGTCACATTCCAGTCCGAGGGAGGAGGAGGCGCGCCATTGCGCGTGGGAGGGGCTTGACGGGGCGGAGGGGGGCGTGGCAGCGCACGAGATGGAGCCGGGATCGCCGAAATTCGCAAAGCACGTGCACGCCGCACTCTCTCGATGGCTTCCCCTGACGCACGTCGAGGGTGCACTCGAGGACAAGGACGCGGTGGCCACGGCATTCAACTTGCTGCTCGCCGCCGCCGCCCTGCTCCGTGCGCTCTTGCCTCCCCGCGACGAGCCCTCCCCGCGCCCTGCGCGAGCGCTGTGTAGACATCGCCCGGGCAGAGCACTGCGGGTATTCCGGCAAGACCGCCAGCTGGGCCATGTGCGGCTGCAATGCGCGCAGCGGCCGGCGCGGCATTATCCAATGTGTTCCAGCAGCCTCAAGTTGCTCCGGAGGCAAGGGGCTGGAGAGGGGGGCATATGGGGGATGCAGCTGAGAGCTAAGCGGCAGCCTCCACACTCTCTGCGGGAATCCCGCGTAAGGATGGATCTTTAGGGCGCCAGAAAAAAGTGCGGCGCCGGGAGGATGACAGCGGGCGGGGCCCGGCGCCATCTGTGGGACGCGCAGGACTCGGGAGCTTGGCGCTGCTGCATGACGATGCCCTCGCGGTGCTGACGTGGCTGAAGCCGGCCGCGGGCCCCATGCAGCGCCGCTTGGCCGCGTGCAGTGCGCATCGCCATGTGCTGTGCGGGCCATGCGCGGGCCCGCCGGCGGCGGACGGAGGGGACAGAGGCCCCGAGGGCAGAGCGCAGCAGCTGGCGGCGCAGGCCCAGGTGGCCAGGCAGGAGGGGCGCCTGGTGGACGCGCTGGTGGCGTCCCGGGAGGCCCTCCGGCAGCGCCTAGGCGCACATCTGCACGAGCAGCGGCGGCACAGGACGGCACAAGGTGGCGCGGATGCTGAGGTGGGAGGCGCGGCAGCAAAGCTGCTCGCGGCGGAGTACTTGGACAGTCTCCAGCAAGTGGGCGACCTCCTCAGCATCACAGGTGCGCGCCGGTCGAGGCACCCTTCCCGATTTTTGTTGATCATCTGCCCGATTCAATCCGATCCGTGCCGTTGCTGATCGAACGGATGAGCTGGTCGTACGGGATCCACCAGTCTACTGAAGCTGGATGCGCATGCTAGTCATTTTCGCATTGACCTCAGGCGCATCATCTCCCACCTTCATGGCGCGGGAGCACGGCACGGTGGCAGTAGCACAGCAGTGCCACCTGGCGGTTTGTTGCCCTGAGGGAAGGCGCCTAGAGGGTGAGGTGATGTTGGGTGCGGTCACGGGTGGGCTGGCACAGGCTCACCTGAGGAGGCGGTCAAGCACCTGCAGGAGGTGCGTGTCGCCCTGATAGACCCTGCGCTGCTACCCCCTAAATCCGCTGTTCTCGAGGAGGGTCGAAGGCGGTGAGGCCTCGCCCCTGCTCTCCATATTTTAGAACCAAAGCAAATCACCTTACGGGTCTTACCACACATAATCAAAGCGGCAATCACAACGACCGACGATGACGGAATCCGATCGTACGATGGCCGAATGGGAACGCCCGGCTGGGTTGTGACGAGGGGCTCTGAGGGGATGTGTTTTGGAGGCTGAGGGGGCAAACAGGGCCAACAACTGGCGAGGAGGCTGCATGCTGTGGCCCAGGAGGCAGCCTTTACACTTCGGTTAGGTAGGCATGCACGCCTGACCCTCGAGCACGACGGCCGATGGCCTCCACCGATTTTGGGGGCCCACACTCACGGCAAAGACCTGCCCACCCGCCAGACATGCGCACAGCCATTGGCTCTAACTTGTGTCAGAGTGCAGTATCCCTTTAGCCGCTTCTGCCCCGCCACATCATCCGCATCTTCATTCCCGAAACAGCATTCGCAGTCCAAGCTGAGTTGACCGCCAATGTTGTGCGTACAGCCAGCCACCAGTGACGCCCATGGTGACGGTCCTATTTGCGCCGTTGGTCATCGGGAGAGCGGGTGGGGGGGGATATTATCCACAGGTGACGTGCACCGTAGGATGCACAGCTGGGACGCGTGCCGACGGGATCTAGACGAGGCGGACGCCTTGCTGTCTTGCCTGGTGGTCACTCCGGAGCCCGAGGCGGAAGGTGGCGAGTCTGGGGCATCTGCTGCGGGGGCTGGGGAGAGGTGCCACGTGTGCAGCAGCTGCACGCGGCTACTCCTTGCACAGCAGCGGCTCGTGCGCGGGGACCTGCTGCGGCGCCAGAGCCAGGCCTCCGAGGTGCAGCCCCCAGCCCCTCTCCCAGTACTGTGCGCGTTTGCAGGAGACACGTGGCCGTAGTGAACGGGAAGGGCCCACGCCCTGCGCGAGCTAGCCGGTGCAGCTCCGGTTCTCTGTGGTATCTCAGCGCCAATCTGTTTAATCCCGAGGTGGTCCGCTGTCTTTCATGATGCCATGATGGGTCACGATGCCATGATGGGTCACGATGACATGATGGGTCGCGATGACATGATGGGTCACGATGACATGATTGTTCACGATGCCATGATGGGTCACGATGCCATGATGCGTCACGATGCCATGATGGGTCACGATGCCATGATGCGTCACGATGTCATGATGGGTCGCAATGCCATCCGGGGCTCCGCGCCGCGTTCCCGAGCCCAGTCAGCAGACGGAGCGCAGCGCCGTGAGTCTCCACATATAGCAAGGGTGGCAGCGCGGCATGAGGGGTGCTACAGATGGGTGCTAAGGTGGAGGTGGGAGGGGCTGGGTTGAGTGGGCCTCTTGAGATGAAAGCAGGCGAGGGCGCAGTATGCTGCAGCGCGGCTGGCATTGGCAGGGCACGGAACGAAGGAGGCGGAGCAGAGCTCCGATAGTTGTGCGGATGCCGACCAGGAGATGCGGCACGCAGAGTGCAGCAGCCGGCAGTCGGGCGAGGGGCGCCGCAGAAGCACGGCCGCGAAGAAGCCGCCTCCGGCAGGTGCGAGCAGCAGCAGCGCGGAACCCTACGTACAGGGAAGTGCCAATCGATGAAGGGACGAGAGGGTCGGAGATTACGGGCCTCGTGAGGGGGGAGGGGAAGGGCGACAAGAGCCGCCACTGCAAGCGGAATCGGCGCGTGAACCCAGGGACGGCGGAAATGCTGTGGAAGGGTCACGGAGAAAAAAAAAAACATTACTAGTATTGGGTAAATTGTAGTATGTTCGGGGGGGAAGGGGGCGCTGGCGATGCAGATGAGGAGCCGGGTCGTGGGCGTGCGGAAGGCAAGCAGCCTAGGCCCGCGCGTAAGGGGCGCTCCAAGCCGGCTCTGCCAGGTGCGCTGCCTCCCCACTCGCCGCCGAGCGCCGCAGGGCTCCATGGCCATACTTCTTACACCGCTTTTAAACTTCAATCGCGAGCGGAGCGAGCATATGTGCGGAGAAAGGAGCGGGGTGGCGGTTGGGCGCGCAGCTGAAGAGCCTGGCGGCAGCAGCAGCTCAGTCGCAAGCAATCCACTCGACGGAGCGGACACCAGCACCAGCAAAGCCCGGAGGCTGGTGGTGAAAGAGGCCAGGTGCACTCACTCTCGCCCGGCCCAGCTGCACTACTCCTATGGCGCACTGCATGTGCCGCGGGCCGATTCTGACGGTGTCAAGGTGGCTCTCGCAGCCGCGCCTCAAGGCGTGTGACACAGGAGAGCGGCCTCACGGGGGCTGCGGGAGGATGGGCTGTGTCACACGCAGCGCGCCGAAGGCTGTGGCCGCCGCAGGGACACAAGAAGCCGCCGGCGCTGGCGCCTCCTGGGCCGTGCAGGGCCTCACGGCGCGGCTGTACCTGCAGGAGGCCAAGTGCCTGCTCGCCGGTGGCGGTGCGCTCCGCCTTCACCACCACCCGCTAGCCGCCGCGCCACGTCAGGCTTCTTTCGGCCATGTCCACGTCTCACCGTGCATACACGGGTAAAGGGCGTGGGCGAATCCCGCACGTGCCTGCATGATTGGGGTTTGAATCTCCGTCTGGTGTATGCTGCCAGGCATGCATGATTGGACACCGAGCAAGCTCTTGTTGTGATTTGCGTGATGTGGAGGCCAGGCCTTCAAGTGCTCCTTACCACCTGTGTGCCGCTGTGCTCCTCCCGACTCCCCACTTATTGCTCGTGCCGGCTCTGGGCCGGGCGAGCACTGCCCTCCCCCGTTTTAACCCCATCCCCTCTTGCCAGTGATTTGACAGTGAGGGATCATCCCCGAGCACACGTGGGCGGAGGAGACAGCTATGCACGTGTTGTGACAGCGGTGTGTCAGCTTGGTGTTGGTCTTCTGACTGGATGCGGCCATGTTCCCATCGGACTGCTTGGGTACGCCAAAGCCTCCCTGGCATGGGAGCACCGTAGCCCCTCGGATGACGGGCGTGGCGCAAAACCGTGAAGTAGGGGAGGGTTTAGGGTTTTAGGTTTTTTAAAAGCTTTTGACAGAGGGAGAGGGAAGGAGCTGCAGAGGCGAGCGGGCATGCAGCAGCGCAGGAGCACCTCGCTGCCGGCCTTGCTGCCCTCGGTGAGATGGCGCCGCCCCTCGTTGCCGTCCTTGCTGCGCATGGATGACGTGGCGTCGAATAAAGCGATCTGCCTCACCGCTCTCGGTCACGTGGCGCTGAGTACGTAGATCCGCCTTGCGGCGCTCGGCCAGAGAGCGGACATTCATCTCCGAGGGCATCCCTTTCGTCGACGTATATTTGTATGCCCCTTCGTATATCACCGACTCGACGTTGACCAATTATTGAAGCCGCCTGACCAAAGGGGGGGGTCTGTGTCACAGGCGTCTCGCTCGACGATCTCGTACAGTACGCGAGTACAGATGCACGGGAAGGCGCTTGCGAAGAGGGCAAGGCCAGGGGGGATCTTGGGGCAACAGCACACCCCTTGGAGGAGGGGCTTCTTTTGGCGCGCTACGCAGCGGTGCAGTCAAGCGCTGGGGGTTGCACAGCGGGGGTGAAGCCTCCCCGTTGGTCACTCCAGCCCGCGCCTCGTACACTGCTGGCGGAGCCGGTGGGCACCGCAGCGCCCTCCTCGGCGAAACCGAGGAGTCGTGGGCGCGCCGCGGGGGCAAAGCCGAATGCAAAGGCAGCACAGGCAATCCAGGGGAAGGGCTCGGGGGGCTGCGGGGAAGGAGAGGAGCCAGAGGCAAAGCGGCTGCAACGCGAGCGGTTACTGCGACGTGCGCTGCACTGCTGCAGGCACGGCCACTTGCTTCCCTACATTTCCTTGGAAGTGGCCGGAGACAGCGCTCCGACCCGCGCCTGCGGTGGCGGCAGAGAGATTCCGGGGTGGACCTTCGTGTGGGAGTAGCCTTGCAAGGCGAGGAGGGGATCTCGCGTCGGGGCGCGCACGTGGCAGGGGAATCTTTGGGGTCCGCGCTCGAGGGATAATAGGAGGCCATGACGACTTGCCTCGGAGGAGTTGGGCGCGACGCGGTCCGCTCAACACCTGGCGTGGGTGGCGGTGCGATGCAGGGAGGCGCCCGGAGCTGCGCGGCACGTGGCCGCTGCATTGGCCTATCATCACGGTGATCCCCCCGCCTGTCCCTCGCCTTCAGGCGTCGAGACCAGTCCCTTGGGCGGCCCGATGTCCACACCATGCAACCTTGATTAATAGTCAACCTGGGATTGAAAGGTGGAGCAACACGCACGGGCAATCCATTCGCACCGCCGTGCATCCGCATCGGCACGCTATGAGGCGCGCGGCACCAGGCACGGAGTGAACTGGATGTCGGTTGCGGTGCTCGGTTGTCACGTGAACCGGCGCCCAGCGGCCACCACCGCTTGGCTCAAACCTGTGCCGCCAGATGGTCATTGCGGCAGGTGGATGACGGATGGATCGGGCGGAGGAGGATGGGGCAGGTGCGGAATGGTCAAGCCCCGAGGAGGCGCTCTTCTACCTTCATGAAGCCCTTGGCCGCACCGCCCGGCAGAAGGTGCCTCCTCCCTCACGCGCTGACGGCGGGGACAGCACCGCACGCGGGCCGCGCCTCACGCAGTGAACAGTGCTGCAGCCACGTGGCTGGGGCACTGCCTGACTTGTCAGCGCCCCACATCGCCACGGTGCATGTGTCGTGACGGGCCTGATGGGCGCCAGTGTGCCGGCTGCGGTGCTCCGCTGCCCACCATCCTGAACCATGGCGCTGCGTCACAGCTCTGACACGCCCGCGGGATGTTTGGCGGGGAGACGCTCGTGGCAGCACCTGCTCGTGGTGCGCGGCAAGCAGGAGAGCTCGTGCAGGGGGGAGGCGGTCTCACCGCAGCAGCAGCAAGAGCGCACCAGGAACCTGGAGGAGCTGGCCCGAGCCCTGGTGCCGCCGTGCGCCGAGGGGGGAGCGCGGGGGCCGGCGCTGCAGGAGGCCCTGCCGGCGGGCTACGCGCTGTGCACCCTCACGCTGTGCGCAGAGGCCGAGGCAGCCGGGGGGTCCTTGCAGGGAGGGGAAGGGGTGCCGCGGCCGGCGGAGGCGCTCCTCGTGACCCGCGCCACCAGGGGGCGCCCCTCGGTGGCTGTGCGCATCCCACTCGCGGGGTACCGAGTGCTGCAGGCGCATGTGGAGGGGCGCGAGCCGTGCGGAGAGCCGCACACTGAGAGGTACGACTGTGCTCCAGACTCGGCGGCCTTCCTACGTGCCTGGTGCTTTGAACTCGTCCACGAGTTCCTTTGCCGCAAGGGGTGGAGGCGCTCCTGGTGTAGGTCCTCTGCCGCGCGAGCCCCTGGTGGGCGCCTGCCATTACGCCTCGCATATCCGCCTTCGCTCTATCGCTGCAGCGGGAAGGGAGGAAGTGAGGAAGTGGAGGATGAGTTACGGGGAGCGGAATGGGGTTGGGCGGTTTGAGCACGCAGTGCTCTTGGGGATAGCCTAAGGGAGCTGCAGGAGCTGCTGGGAGGAGCCATGCCGGCTGATGGCAGCGACGACGGCAGCAGCGGCAGCAGTAGCACGGGTGACGCGGCAAAGACAGAGGCGGACCGTACCGAGCAGAAGACGCGATGGTGGGCGCATCGCATCGGCATGGACCGGCAGCTGGGGGAGCTGCTGCGCCGAGTGGACGAGGACGTGCTGGGTCCCTGGCGCTGCCTCCTTCTAGGTGCACCCCCGTCCCGCCAGATCTGGCGCCGTTCTGCGCCGCCAACCCGGGTGATGCTACTGCAAGTCCCAGAGTCCTCTCAAGCACCTGCCCGGCGCCGCCAGCTCGATGCATATATCCAGGTGGAGGCTCCTTTTCAGAATGGATTGGCAGACTGATATGCGTGGACAGCAGAACAATCCACTGCACGGTTTGAGGGTGCTTCGCCCCGGGAGGGCCCTGATCAATCTCGAGGCTGGGGGAGGGTGCGCTCAGGGGAGACAGGGGATGAGGCGCGGGGCGCAGCAGCCGAGGGTGCCGCGCAGCTTCTCGAGGAGGTGTGCGGGCCAGCCCCAGAGGGGGCGGACATGCGTATGACTCAGTGGCGGGGAAGCTGTGGAGAGCTACTGCGGCTGCTGCTGCAGGCGGGGGATGGGGCAGTGAGCCTGGAGGAGTACGAGGCCGTGGCCGCCGTGCTCCTCACACTCCGCCCGATTCCCACCGATGCTCCAACCTCCGGGCAGCTTTCCACGGGCGAGCTAGGGGCACGGATACACGCCGCTGCTGCCAAGGTCGCAGGGAGGCCGCCCCCGCGGGATGGCCAGGAGCAAGCTGTGGAGGAATCGACCACTGTTCAAAAGGTGCGCACCCGCGCCCGCCACCGCCGAATCGGTGCTCACCGGACCCGCAACTCGTGATGTGCGGCATTGCGAATTACTGTTTTTGGAGACTTTGGGGCGCGTCACTGCGCCGGCTTGGCTTCGTGCACTGCGACGAGACCAGTGAACAGTGGGCTGCGCCTCGGCCACGGCGTAGCTCTGCCAAAGTCCCAGGTCTCGTCGATGAGGCAGTTCCTGTGGCTCAGTCCCGGTGCTCGGCTGCGGTGGAAGGGCGAGCGGTGAGGCGGCGGGCGGATGCGGTCCCTGAACAGGCAGCAGCGAAGAAGGCGGTCAGGGGCGCCGGCCGGGGCAGGGCCGCGAGGGGGCAGCCACCAGCCACCTCCACAAAGGCAGAGGAGGGGGAAGACACCGGTGTGGCCGCAGTCCAAGAGCCGGAGGCCGTGCCTTTTCCAATGCTGCTCGTGCTTGACGCCGAGCTTGCCGGTGCGCCCCACACCAGCCGCCAGTACCGCTCCTGGTGAAACGCATCCCCCCTCCTACCCAAAACCCCTGGCTGGAAGGAAGCACCAGGGGGCTGTATGCTCCCTTCATGCACTCACCCTCTCTCATGGGGGTCTCTGCAATCACCTGCCGCGGCTTTACATCACAGCGGTGCCATCTCGCATCACAGCGGTGCCATCTCTCATTACAGCACACCATCTCTCATCACAGCACACCATCTCTCATCGCAGCACACCATCTCTCATCGCAGCACACCATCTCTCATCGCAGCACACCATCTCTCATCGCAGCACTCTGACGGCATCCGACGGGTCCTCGGCCACTCCTCGAGTCGAGCCTGCCCGAGATGCTGGCTCATGGGGCCACACTGTTGAGGCCCGCTGGCGCACAGAGGGGACCTTGACAGGGCATCAGGCCGCGGCTCCCATCCTGAGGGGAGAGGGGGAGGGGGGCGAGGGGGAGGCAGGGATGCCATGGGAGTCGACACCTGCGTTGCAGCGGCAGCAGTGCTGCAGGCTTCCCTCGCTGGCTGCGCTGCATGTGCACCAGGCCAGCGTGCGGGCGCAGGCGCGGGGAGAGCAGGCTGCGGGTGCGGGTGGTGAGAGTGGGCGCGTGGCGGCCGTGGAGGCGCACGTGGACGTCAGGAGGACCTACTACCTGCTGAATCCCACAGGGGACCTCACGACGACGCAGGCGCAGTTTGAGCACTGGTTCGCGGAGGAGGCCGGCTGGAGCGGCGCAGCAGGCGCCAAGGAGGTTCCGAGCACGGAGGGCCTCATACGGGAGCTCGAGGAGCACGACCTGTTCGTGTACTTCGGGCACGGTGGTGGGGAACGCTTTGTACCCCCTCAGGCCCTCTGGCAGCGCGACCGCTGCGCCGCCACCCTGCTCATGGTGCTCAGTCCCCGCCCCTGTGCCCGTCCAGATTTGCCCAGATCGGGATTTCTGTCCTGGCACTTTGTATCAGATCGCTGCTCGATGCCATGGACCTAGGATTGCTTCGCGTTTTGTTGCTAGGGGCTGTGGCTCGTATCCGAAAGACTGCGGCTCAATTCCGGGGTATCCCAGATGACATCACCGCTCTCCCCTATGCAGGGCCTGAATGACGCCTGGCTTTGGAAGCTGCCGGCTCTGGGAGTAGGCAGGGCGTGTCGAAAGAGAAATAGGTTTTCATCTTTCTTGGGAGCTGGGACTTCTCCTTTGCTGAAGTGAGTTATGAATAGGTCCCTGGTCTCTTTTGAGGAGCTGGGACGTCTTCTTTGCTGAAGTGAGTTAGGGAGAGCGTGGGTGCTTCTTGAACAGGGGTGCTCCTCGGGCCGGCTCAAGGCACTTGGGGACTACGAGCCTTTGGGCGTACCCCTTGCTTATTTAGCCGCTGGAGGTGTGCTTGTGGTGGCCAACCTGTGGGACGTCACGGACCGTGACATTGACCGCTTCAGCTCCTCCGTGCTGCATCAGTGGCTTGGCCGCCCAGCTCCTGCGCCGGACGCGGCGCCCTCGTCACGCACCGTAAGCCCTTCACACCCGTCACGTGGCATGTCGGACTTATTTCTCCCACGTGCTCTCCAGAATGAGATCCGTGCGGGCGGGTGTGGTCTCCAGGGGGAGGGAGCGCAGAAAGCAGGGCGCACCGCCTGGGAGACGTCGCGCGCTCGGGCAGCGGGCAAGAAGGTGGGCGGATGCGCCACTTGTGCACGCCACGTGTGCGCCTAGTTACCAGGGGCATGGAGGGCGGCTTGCAATTTCAGCATGCGCATGCAAATGAATGCCTGCTGCTGCTGTGGTGCTGCAGAGTGCTGCCGGCGCCGCCCTGCGATGCTTGTGGGATGTCTTAATGCTCCGTGCCGCTGACGCCACGCTGCGTGGTGTTTCCAGAATCACTCAGCGCCTCCCATGTTATGACACACATCATATGGGCTCGCTTGATGGCCACGCCGCAGTTTCTGTAACATTTTGGCCCGCGCGTCTGTATGCCTCAGCTTGCTGCGGCGTTGTCACGTGACAGTGCTTGTGGGCCTTGCATGTCATCTGCAATCCTGACATTTGAGACGAATATCGGAGTGGGTGATGGGCATCAGGGACGCGGTAAGGAAGCGGCTCCTGAGATAGATGACACCTGTTCAACGCCTGATGTAGCAGGTAAATGTGGACTCGTTGTCGAAAAGGGATCTTGCGGGTCAGAGTTGTGCTGTACCAACGAGCGGAGAATTCCCCTTCCGAGTTGTTGTTCCGCACATCCATTAGCTCTCAGACATAGCACATGACTTGCTTCCTTATCATACACGGAGAGTAGATTGCGCACTCACGAAACAAATTGTGTCACTAGGTCAGCGTTTATGCATAGCGCGTCGCATGGTCGAGGGTCAAATAGTGGGAGACCCGTGCATGTCTTTTTGGATGGGCGTGTTCCTGGCTCTGCTATGCATGCATGAATTCATTCCAGCAAGGACATTGCATCAGGCAAGAGGGATTGATGACATGCATGGTGAGGGGGGTATTGATCAGGTGATGGGCAGCCTATGTGCACTGCAGTGTCATCTGCGCGCAGCGTATGCCGCATGCCCTTCCTCGTGGGCGCGTCTCCTGTATGCTATGGTCTCCCGGCTATCATCCATCGGAGTGCCACTTGATAGAAGATGAGGGGCGTAGCAGTCACAAGAGACACTCTCGGATAGCAGAATGTACCCATTTTATTTCATGTAGATGTAGGATATGGGGGGGAAATAGGATATATGAGCTACTAAGATTAGATTTCCGGTGGTGAATGTGTGTTCAGTGTGTAGCGGGTGTTGCGGTGTTTTAAAGGATCTACTGCACGATTGCTGTGATTACAATTTCGCCCGGTAACGAACGCAGCCGATGTGAAGAGCGGTCGTACACAAGGACAGGGATGGGTTTAACAAGTCTGGCCGTCAATTTGTTATGACGGAAAATGCCCGTTCCGGCTGTCTCATGTAAACGATCAATAGGCCTAATTGGTACTCACAATTGTTCAGGCACAAGCAAGAATCGGGGCAGAGGTCCGCCTTGCATGGTACAAGGGTAAGGAAATTGCAACACTGGTGAGAATCTTTTGAGGCATGTGCGTGAGGGGAAAACTTCGAGAAAGATATCTCTGTTTTACGGCGAGAGCTAATATGTGCTGAACTTTCGCGGACGCGCCATCTTGCATTAGCAGCTCCTTCAGTTGCAAATTGTCAGTTATATTATATCCTTCTGTAGTGGAGCCTGCCGCGTGGCAGGAATATGTTCGCGGTGACTGCCGATAGCTGTACTAAGCGACTCCGCTACTGAGTGAGCACACACACCATTCTACCCTTCAGTTTCTTGTCGATCCACGCGTTGTTGACTGTATATATAGAACCCGCGTGGGTACGTGTTACGTTCGAGGACGCACATAAACAGATAGAATATTCGTACAGCAGCAAAATAAAGAGTAGCGCATCTAACCGAACGGAAAGCGGGATTTGCCACCCGACGCAAAGCGCGGTGAGTGCCCTCCCTGCGCTGTCCTCCGACAAACAAGTAACGCTGCAAACAACCGAAATCTGAAAAGTTGAAGAATTTTTTTTGGCTTTGAAGTTTTGGTGGCGTGTTTTTTAATAACACATTTTTTTTGTGGACTGTAATAGACTAGGGGGGATGGGAATCTCGTAATGTAGAAGTTCCGTGTCGAAAATTTCGGTTTGTTCAATCGAAGGTTTTGTGTTGAAATGTGTACGTAGGTCGCTCCCTTCTCGTCGGCGTCATCGCGGAAGGTCAAGGTGCCATGCCATATAGGTTGGTGCAGTAATAGATCTGCGAATCCGATGTTCGGTCCGCCGGCAGATCGCGGCACTTCGCGAGTTGTTCAGATATTGGTGAAACGATGAAAGTCGGTGAACGTTGAATACACTCGGTGTGCACGAATGTTGACTCGTCGATGTGTACGCGCTGTACGTTGCTGGTATTGATTTTCTGAAGAATGACGAGCACACGACGCATATCCACATATAATAATTCCTGGCTTCGTAAAACCCCCCGATATCACGGACTTCGCAATATTATTGGATGTTTCATAAAAGTATTCGATTGTATTAATTTACGTGACATGTAGTGTATGACGTAGGTTTGCATGTGCATGGTTTTGGCTCCGTAACAACGGATCCGCTGTCATTATGTTTCCAGTGACATTAGCTTGTGCTGCCGAATATTCATTTGCACGATGCCGTCAAGGACAATAAATCGATTATGCGAAAGCGCAAATCGATCTCAGCAGCAGATGTGGTAATCGCGATCGTGTACAATATCAAATGGTGTTAAAACTAAACCTGTGGTATTTTATCTGTTTTCGCGCATGATCGTATTCAGGATACAATTAAGCTGACTTCATCGATTACCTATCAGTTTACGATTTTCAGCGCCATTGCCGCAATATTTTGCCGATTTCAACAAAAAGGCGTCTTGCAGTGCACGGAGATATCGGTATACGCCACCTAGGTGTGGAGTGGTATTGAACGGAGGAAAAGCTGCCTTATGGCTCCATGAAGGTCATAGAAGTAATCTGCAAAATACGAGTATGTCAGCCACCTTGGAACTCGGATTTCATCGAATGGGTTCGCGCGTCGGGTAGGAGTTTTTCAGTAGTCAAGGGGTCGAATGCTGAGTGTGGAGTAGAGTTGCCTACCTCGTTAATGACCGCATTTGGTAGTGATCGGGACTTTAGCTGGGTTTCGAAACCAGTTTCGAAACCCAATTATGCGGCATTTGTACCAAGATTGCTTTCAAAACTGGTTTGGGAAGGTTCCGCGCAACCCAGATACAATTAGTTTTCGCTGCCGAAAGTGACGAAATCGGGTTCCGGTGTTATCCCTAATTAGTGGTATTGTGTCTGCATTATTGAGACGACTTCTTATTCGTTTGATATAGCGTATATAAAAAACCCGTATCACAATCGATCAATCCATCTTCGGAACATAAATCCATATTCGGAACTTTTCGAAACCAGTTTGTTCGAGCTGGTGAATGACGTTGGGCCCGAACTCTCGGGGGCTTTACCCACGATACATATAATAGGGTTTTAGGCGGATTGTCATCACGGGTGACAACACTGTCGTGTGGATCTGTGCACACCACCTTATTGTAACAGAGGCAGGAACCTTGACAGTATACTGCACCTGATGCAACAAACTCCATGTTGACACTTAAACGGCAAAAAAAAACTGCTAAGCCAATAAATTTATTTATTCAAAGTTAATTTTTAGCAATGTGTAAACATGCACAAAAATGGCTGCAACTCGCGTTTTACCTCGCTGAAACCGATTTCTTTTTGCATATGTATCTAGATGGTGTGGGTGTGTCGTGCGGTCGCGCACAAGTACCGTGCGTAGGCATATTGGTTCCCGACGATACACCATCATAAGATGAGCAGTGGTCCGCGCAGTTCCAGAGCTTTTGAGGCATGTCATCGGCGGTATTTTAATATCGCTGTTGCGTGGAACCTTCAAATGGGTCGTGGGATGTCTCGGGCTGATCGGCATATGCAATGGGCCGCGCACAAGGACACAGTGTACCACCAAAAGATTATGAGCGTTGGTCAGAGGCAGTTCCAGAGCTTCTGAAAATGCATGTGGCATTCATCAAGATCAGTATGTATGATCAAACCAAGTGTCGTATCGCGTTGCTTGTTTAATTCTTATTTGCGTTTTACCTATCGCAAATGCGATGGCTATGCACACTGTATATAGCAAAGACCCCGCTTCTAGTATGCTCAGATTTTATCAATATAACAGCAGTTTACTTGCGTCGCGTACGATATGCTGCGCGACGTCCAATGATATAGCGTATAGCGCGTGCCCGGCGTTTGTCCCGGGTATGTTGTGCGCGTTGAGACGCCGTGACGCCATTTGCTGCATTATCGCCCAACGAGTACCATCGACAATTTCCCGCAATGTAGAGCATGTTCGTGTCGATGCGATCTATGCAATACATCCTTATCAATATCTCGTCGGGCGCGCCAGGTTTAACACCGGCGAACAGTGCCATCATATAATCTAATGCAAGTATGGAAAATGGATCAATATTGGATTGGCCGAACGTAACAGGTGAGTAAAATCCTGTGAATGCTGGGTCGCACAAAATGGATGACGCGTATGCGCTCTGGAAATTATTTGTGCGGGACATGATGCCATAATAATTGGTGAATGCAGGATGTGATCGATTGCATACGATATATGATTTCGCACTGCGACCCCGTCCAGACACGCACAATGGTGACTGGTTAATGATTGGGGTACGGTATTTGAGCAATATCATGTGTAATTCGGTGCGGGTTTTCAACCATTCGCCGAATTGCTCAAGTTCCTGTCCTGATGTTATATGCCCACCGCTGCTTCTAAATGCTCTTCTAAATAACGCTACCACCTTCTGGCATATGATGATTCTATCCGGGGTGGATAGAAGCCATGCCCTATCTGTTGTCGGGCAGTGTGGCATAGTCGGCTGTGGTCCCTGTGATATAGACAGGACGGTTCCATCCACGGGAAGGATGTCCATACCAATATCACTAGGACGCGCTGTAGATGCTGCCATCATGTTCCACTTCTTGCATGCGTTCGGTATCTGTCCAAATGTATCATGCAATAATGCGCCCGTAACCAACACTATGCAATAACATTCAATGAAATATGCATGTGTGGCAGATGCTTCAGGCTGTAATCCGACGGAACGAAGCGAGGGCATGTTATATGCTCTTTCAAATCGTCCAGCAAATACGTTGGTATCATGTATAAGATTGAGTTTGTATGCTCTCTTAATCGGTGGTGGTGGTGCAAACAATTGCAACAATTGTAACATAAGTGGATCCATGTGTTGTGATCTCACACTCGTTGCTATCGCAAAGGTGTGTGCGGGGTGTTGCGGTGGAACAGTGTGTGAAACGTTGGAGCAATGCTGTGGTGGTGAGCACTGCAAAGGCAGGATGACAACATTACCGTCATTAGTGGTGTCCGGTTGACCATCAGCAACCATGACCATTTAGTGTTCGCGGTGGCATGGCCTGTCGATATCGGTCAACTAGCAGGTGCGTCCTCGACCCGCATCATCGTGGATGGTCTTGTGAAACCATATTGATCTGCATATTCATCAGATATGTGCCTGCCATATATATATATATATATATATATAGTCTATATATATATAGTATACTCTCCGCCACACCATGTAAGGGATCGCAGTATGTAATACGGAGGCACCCACTCAAACAGCAGGCCCTGGAAAACGTCAGGACGGTAGCAACCACCGCGAAGGGAAGAAACTATATATGCCGACACGATGTAGGACAGATTATGTCCCCAAAATTCTCTATGCAAGTGAATTAGGAAATGGGCACACCTCACAACTTGCGTTACACCTGTATAAGTCGAAGTACTCAACACTCACACTTTAATCTTCAGCAAGACCAATATATATATGTGTGTGTGTGTATGTATGCAATATAAGCAATATATATGTACAGTGAGAGCACAGTGGAAGGACAGGCTCTCGGTTGACCAAGATGCATAACATAACAATACTTAGGGTTTTATGTTTGTGCAGTGACAATCAGAGCAAAAACTAGCAGGTGACTTGTGACACAGCTCTGCGAGGGGGAAAACGCAGGAGACACACCCCCACCTTATGGGGGTGGGGTCAAAATATCTCCCTCCGTGAAGACGACAATGCAGCGCGATGAGCATGGTCTGCACGTGTGTGTGTTGGAAAACAGGAGATGGAAAAACAGGTTGGTGACACAGGGTCGATTTCAGTCCCGTAGACTTAGTTGATGTTCCAGTATTCGAGGATTCCTTCGGACGTGTTTGCGGGGTGCACACGGCGGGTAGTGCTGTGGGATGTTGGGGGAGCTCTGAGCCTATCCAATTGGCCACTTGCATTACGGGTCTGCGCGGCACAAGTGGAATACCGTCGTTAGTAGGCAACGAATCAAATACGCCCGCAGTTTTGCGCGGCATTGGTTGTAGTGGCAGACCGCATGGTCGGTTACGTAGGTAGACGTATACCTTTCTGATGAGTTTGTGATGCTTCCTCCAAATCTCTTGCAGGGCTACCCAACTGTTGTTGAAGTCTGAAAAAAACCTGAGCGTCGGCCCCCGCTAATTGAAGCTCTAGGATAAAAGCAAGATTTAACGCGATGGCCTTTCCAATCTTTCTGATACTTTTTGCAATCTCCAAGGTCGTTGTTTTCAATATATGTGAACGTTCAGAAATTTGAATTTGAAATAATGAGAATGTGCAGCGTGAATAATGCTCTTATTCAGTGATAGTCTTGTTCAAGTTGTGAGACAGACCGTTCGGTTTCTCGCACCTCGTAAGAGACCTTTCAGTTCTCGTGTCTAGCGTCAAACAACGTACAACTCCTCGATGGGTCAGATTTTGTCATCGCGAATCGAATCATATATATAAACGATGTGAATATATATATTGGTTATTAGTGGGCAGAGTATAGTGAGATGATGAGAGAAGTCGGAACGCACCGGCCAGGTGAAGGGACACGTCACAACGTCGTGTCGTTTCACGCTGACGTTCGTCTTGGCACTTGCGTCAGTAGAAATAATCTGTACATTCTGAACTGGCAACTCAAAAATGAAAAAATGGAAAGCGTCGAGAAAGTTAGTCAATGTTGAGGTTTTAAGATTAGATAGCCTAGTGGTGTTGTTAAGGTGACGAGTGAACATCCGGATATAATGAATATGTCTAAAAGGTTACGTTTATACGCAGTGTACAGTGAGGAGACTGTTGTGTACATAAAACGAGGTTTGGTACATTCTAGCTACAATGCACACACAAACACATATACGTAGTCTGCATACACACCCACGCGCGCCTAATCACATTTCCTTACATCAGCTGTAGTGCCACAAGCTTAGCGCAACACCATAGGAGCACCCCTTATCAACGTTAAGTTGCCTTGGCGAAAAACACCAGTAGTGATCAATACGTGCACACACTGAACGGCATGAGATCGGCAAGCAAAAGCCAGCCCACCATCATCCCAGTGGATGTGAGAAGCAAATCAAGAGCAGGGCGGGGCCGTGACAAGATACCACAAACACATACATATTCCCAACCCAAATGCAAAGCAGCATGGAAAGATGATACGATGTGACCGATCGTCGCCAAACAACTGTTGGTCTCTGGGTTAACGGAGTAAGCGGACCCTGCTGGCATGCCCCCCAGTGGCTCCCGGTCGATGGATGGGACCTGTTGGTCCATGGTTATGTCATGAATACAGTCACACCACACAGCATGGACACCCCATGTTAAAAAAAGAAAACATGCGGGCACCTAAGTGCTCCCCACAAAATTCAAGGGAAAACACAGAAGGTGTACTTCACCACCTTCTGCCTCTCCTCGCAGCACGACAGACGAATCTACCGAGCTCTCCAAGAGGCAGTGCCCGCCAGAATGGCACCACAGGGATAACCGCCTCCCAAAACCCACTTCCACCCGGCGGTCGTCCCCGTTCACAGCGATCCGCCAGTACTTCATATCAAGGTCAAAGTGTAACAAACGCCGGCTTCTCATGGTATCGTGCCGGGTTTGTCCAGCTGATGACACGCGTGACAGAGGTGACAGTGTGACCAGTGATGACCTCCTGAGAGATGTAGACCTGCTAGAGAAGATATGGTCAGTATCAGGTTACCAAGGAATGATACGATGACGACGGCAGTGACTCCTTTGCCACTGACGTGTCAGTCAGAATGTGTTAAGCGGTAACATTATTAAAGCTGGCATGGAATAATGAGTTTCCATTGGCCAGATGAAGATTTGAGGGCTAGAACCCGTTACAGTTTTGGGAAATGTGACAGAGCATTGAGATATAAGTGACCTTTGACCGAAGGTCAGACCAGTGGACTCATTATTGTTTTGCCTTCGCAAGTGCTAGGTGGCTGTTCGCGTGCCAGTGCTAGAGTGCTAAGACAGTTCTGCTCACAGCTTTTGTACACAATAATTCGTATTTTGTGGTTATTATACAATTTTGATGAATATGTTTTACTGCTGTTTTCATACTTTTTCAAAACAATAATGTCCAGCGCGGAGCGGCTTTTTATTTCAGTGTTAATCCAGAAGTAAATACCCTTTGGCGAGAAGTTAGCAGCAGTTTGCAAAGCGGATTCGGAAGTCAGGTGACTCCAGGGGCACCCACGGTGCACTGGCGGACCCTGTTCCTTCCCTGAACTTGGTGATACTTGCACTAAAAAGGGTCACCAGCGACGGCGGCAACGGATCAGCTCTGAATTCACAGTCTAATGAGCGGCCTTCTTCTATCCAGTGATATGCTTAATACTCTGTTCTGCAGTGAATCCAGGGGCACCCCTGGTGCACTGGCCTAACTGCTAACAGTTGTTCTTCAGCTTAGAGCTAATCAGCACGGCATGAGCTTGGGCGGCGGCGGCAACAGAGTGGATCAGCAGTTAATGTGCACCTTGATGAGCTGCCTTTCAGTGGTCTCTCCAGTTGACCACCTTGTCTGAAGTGAATCCAGGGACACCCCTGGTGTACTGGCCTAACTGAAAGGCAAGTGTGCGTGACCTGGAAGTTAATTAGCGGCGGCATCTGCCTGGACTTACCGGCGACAGAGTGAATCAGCAGTTAATGTGTACCTTGATGAGCTACCTCTCAGTGGTCTCTCCAGTTGACCACCTTGTCTGAAGTGAATCCAGGGACACCCCTGGTGTACTGGCCTAACTGAAAGGCAAGTGTGCGTGACCTGGGAGCTAATTAGCAGCGGCATCTGCCTGGACAGAGCAGACCGGCAGTGAGTTATTACCTTATGAGTGGACTTTCACCTTACGGTTCCTCTGGCAGTTCTACCTTGTCTGACGGTTAATCCAGGGACACCCCTGGTGTACTGGCCTAAACCTGAAGCAGGAGTAAGCTTGCCAGAGGGATAGCAGCGGCATCAACCCTGAAGGTGGCAAGTGGGTGGTCTTTATATACGCTATTTACTGGTTTGTCAAAGACACTGTGACTGGTGGATTCAGACTTAATTGAGTACTGGCCCAGCCTGGAGTGCTGTTCACCACTGGGTGTTCTCTGGTTCTTTATCATGATGTGTATGAGAATTCTTTTCTCTCTTTTTCAGTACTTGGCAGCCGGTGAGGCCCTTGTGTCACCAACTACCTTCTGAATTAGCAGTGGTGTTGCGAATCCAGGGGTGCTCAGCACACTGGCTTAGCTCCCAGCTCTGTGTGGCGACTTCTCTCTTGCTTACTGGACTGAGGGCGGACTTTCATGCCAACTTCCGTGCCCTTGATGAGCAGTGGTGCAGTGAATCCAGGGGTGCTCAGCACACTGGCTTAGCTCACACCACTGCGTATTCGCGCTATTTCTGGTGCCTTGCTGGAAGAAGTGTTGTCTTTATAGGCTCCGTGCTCTTGGTGGACGTTCGCTTAGCTAATCCAGGGGTGCCCAGCACACTGGTCCAGCTTTGAGCCCCTCTTGCACGAGTATTCTGCATCTGCTGCTGATCCAGAGCGTTGAGACGTATTGCTGGACCTGTGGGCTTGCATTGGCTGCACGCGTTTCGTCCCCTTTGCCTTTCCAGAACGGTGTGAATCCAGGGGCACTCAGTGCACTGGCCTAAACCAGCCTGGATCAAGCCCTTATTCTACATCTGCTGCTGATTCAGAGCTGTTAGAGGCATTGCTGGACTTTTGGGCTCGCACTGGCTGCACGCGTCTTGTCCTTCTGCTGGTTCAGAACAGTGTTAATCCAGGGGCACTCAGTGCACTGGCCTAAATCAGTCTGAATTAGGCCTGCATCCTGTTGGTAAATAAGCGTTGCGCCAGAGAAGGACACGCTTCCTTAGCCCCACTTGCTGAGCACTGACGTAGCGCTTGATCACGGAGAGCGAGGCGGAGCTGAGCGCTGCCGCTGCCCAGTCCAGACAGCGTGAGGCACGGCGACTGGCACGGGAGGCAAACAATCAGCAGATTGACGTTGGATATATGAGCACAGAAGGGTCAGATCCAGAATCTAGCCCCTCCACACCAACATCATTAGCAACGATAAGGGCACTAGCAGCATCAAGAGCAGCAGCCGCAGCCAATCACTTCCTCTTTGCGTTTGAAGACGTAGACGAGATGGATTATCATGACAGAGACAGTCACACACTTGACAAGAGTGATGTCAAGCTTAGTTACACTGGCGGCAAGAATGAGGACAGGGCGCTCTTCACCAGGCGCTTTGTTGAAATGGTGGCGAAAGTACAGCGGGCTCACGAGGCTAAGATACGCAGGCACTCGAGAACAGCAGCCTTTCACTCGCTCAGCGCACTGGCAAAGAAGGCCTTCATAGAATCCAAACCAGACTACAGATCGCTGTGGGACCTTCTGCCTTCACTCTTAGCGGGAGATGATCATGCCACCTCAGTCGCGTATGACTGGTGGTGCGCTTCATATATGAAGAATGGCCTCATGGCCTCCCATGCGTGTCACGTCTTGAAGGACCTCACCATGAGGGACTCTTACCAGGGCTCATTACGCTGCGCACAACCCCCCTTCCATGAGTTGGCGCCAGGGGCAACATGGGCAGTCTGTAAGAAGTTCGAGGATGGTGACGCTGAGGGTGAAGTGTCTAACGAGGAGGAGGAAGCAACTTCCACTGGGAGGAGGAAGCAACTTCCACCAAGGGTCTCACAGGGCCAGATGGCACGGAGGACTCTCACTACTTTTGGGCGTTGAGGGCGTTCATTGCAGAACTCGAGGCCAAGTTTCTGCTGAAGGGCACCAAGGAAAAGGAGGACTTGTTGGTCGCCAAGTCGCAGACCGACGAGCAGGATGGCCTTGCTTACGTGAAGAGCTGTCGACGCAGAGAGGCGGCGCTCAACGCTGGCAAGTCAGTGGGGGACTCCATCGTCAGACAGGACGTTCAGGAGTGCATCAAGGGTCTGCGCATCAAGGAGTACCGAGATCGCGTATCGGAGCAGCTGCGAGTCAGCCATCCTGCACCCAGCAGGGTCACCTGGGAGGACCTGGAGGTCATCGTGGAGGTCCAAGATAAGTTGAAGAACGATGCAGAAGCATGGGCCCTGACGCTTCAGCAGGAACTCGTGCGCAGACTGACCTGCGTGTATTCTTGCTATGAAGCCAGGATGCTGGGGCTTGACCTCTCTGAGTTGGTGTCCTCCATGAGGCGCTCTGGCTCCTCCAGCAAGACTGGGGAGAAACGCAGGGACCCTAAGAAGAAGGAGCCAGCTCAGCCTGGTGGTGATGGTGCGAGGAGGCCTCCACGGGAGGTGAACAATGCAGAGAGGCAGAAGCCCACTTACGGCAAGGTGCCGCCGCCTGACGCCTCGAAGCCGAAGCAGTTCGAATGCGAGTATTGCTTCACGAAGCTGCCCCACTCGCCAGAGCGCTGCTACACTGGGTGTCGGGAGGCTAAGGTACCTCACAACTTCCACAAGGATCGTCAGCACTAAAAGTGGCCGAATGAGGTCAAGAATGCTCAGATGCGTGCTTACAACATCGCGCACCGCTTCAACGACCACAAGATGGGGATCACCACGAAGGAGTGGCTCAAGCTGCCGGAGTCCAAGCAGAAGCCGCAGCAGCCGCAGCAGGTGGCAGCCAGCGCTGAGGTGAAGGAGAAGCTCGCCGCAGAGTTGACAGGTCTGCAGCCAGGAGTGCCGGCCAAGGGCGGCAAGGGCGTTGAGGCGCAGGCCCAGTCTGAGAACAGCGATGCTGAGACCGAGTACGACTCCAACTTCAACCAGCAGGCCGAGTACGAGGAGAATGAGGAGGACCGCCTCGCTGATGATGGGCTGAGAGATAGTCATGATGCTGACATCACTTCCGCACCAGATCTCCAGGCCAGGGCCGCAGTCGCCCTGGGCAGCACTCAGAAGATGCAGAGCTTCCAGGTCAAGACGCCGGAGGAGTTTGCCAAGGCCGCTCAGGTGCCCAGAGCCATTCCTCCCAATGTCCTTAGCAGAAAGTTTCACCGGCTGGCGTCCAACTTACGTAGTTCCGTGCGTGCTTGCTCGCAAATTGCGGCCATCTTGATATCCCAGCACGGCATGGACCTTCCAAAGGACATCGAGAACCTCCTGGCGCTGGAGGAGCTCATGGGCAACGAGCCGGATGACGCGACAGAGCAACCCACCGAGGTCAACGAGCATGAACTAGAGCACTCACACGCCACGATGGTGCAGGGGGTGAGAGAAGAGGCAGGTAGTGCAGAACACTGCACGATCGAGGAGGTGCCGCTGGACGAGATGCCCAACGGCGTGGTCAACAGTGCCGCCGCCCGGTGTGCAGCCGCTGCTTGTGTGAACGACCTGGGGGTGGTTGACTTCAGCGACCATGGACATGTTCGAGCTGGCACCATTAAGACCCACGCCTACGACGCGCTGAGGGAAAAGATGAAGCAGCATTTGACCGACGACCAGGTGCTGCTGATGGCTCAGGTTCAGCCCATCTGCAAACTGCAGAATGCCGCGCTGTACGAGGGTCTGGCGTTGGTGTCGTCTGGTGGTGAGCTTATGTTGTATCGGGCGATCCTCATGGACACCGGCGCCAACTGCAACATCATCTCCATTGCGGTTGTGAGGCTACTGGGCCTCACGGTGTACGAGGCCCGCACCGGCGCGAAGGTCACCAGGTGTGACAACAGCCCAACGAAGTTCACGCATTACTGCTATGTGGATGTCATCCTGGCTGCGGGCACGCCGCACATGACGTTGCACCGGTTGTATGCCTTCGTGACCTTCGAGCCAGAGAACTCGTGGGATCTGCTGATAGGCACCGGGCCATTGAAGAACTCCTTGATGGTCGATATCAAGCTTGGAAGTGGAGTGGCCGTATCACATGCGCCAACGATTTTGGGCATGAACGCCCAGGTGGTGCTTCCGCTGGTTGACATGACGCCACCCAAGCGTCCTGACCTGCCCAGGCGCGTGGACCCGGTGGTGTGTCTACAGTCAGAGATTTTCGGACAGGGAATGGAGTGCGATTGGCTGAGGCACACGCCCCTGAGCACAAGCGAGGAGAGATTCGCTGCTTCTGGGATTCAGCGTGAGCACATCGATGACCAGGTCGTGTCACCGGTGAGGTCACCATCACCTTCGCCAAGACCTCTTGCTGATCGCCCACGACCTCGAGTCGCCACACGAGCAGAGATTGAGGAGAGATGTCGCCGTCAGACGTGCTCTCTTGAAGGCGGCCGACGTAGTGACCTGCCGTCGCTGGCGCCCGTCGTACAGGCAGCATCGGAGCGTATGCTCGAGCAATTCTACGAGGAGCCGGACCCTTGGAAAGGTGGGCACGCGAAGTGGGTCACTGAATGGACACGGAGTCCTTCTCGGGTGGTTGCTGGGGACCATCCGTCTTTGGACGCCCCGCTCGACTATCACTGGGCGGACCAGAGGCTGTATCTAGACCGGCATCACATCGCGCGCCTCTGCCGCATCCTCCAGAACCCCGCCCAGGACATGCCGAGCAGACCTTCCCGCGAGCATGTCTGCGTGGAGTTCGCCCGCTGCCTCGAACAGAAGTGGGTAACGATGGACCAGCTGATGACCCCGAACTGGCTGCATGTGGACCAGAAGCTGGAGCACGACGATCAGAAGAACCGTTGGGTGCTCGATGGCGACTACATGACGCATGTACCGTCCTCGGCCAGCAAGCAGGACGTCGTCAAGCCCCGGGAGAGAGGCAGATCGCGGTGCGACTTCAACCCGATCCAGAAGCTGCAGAACACGCTCCAGGCGTTGTTCAAGTACCCCAGTGGTGAAGTCACTGGCACCCTTATGTGGGACTTGAAGAAGCGCGTCTTCTGTGTTCAGCCGAGCGCAGCCACGCAGCACCTCGACCTGATGCACTGCACGTTGGCTCATGCGCGCGTGTCCAATCGTGAGGAGTTGCTGGACGAGCTCCAACTCCCTCACTGGTACGAGAGTACGGGTGTCTGGACGTACCAGTTGCTCAGGTACCTCTGCCCAGTGAACATTGAGTCTCTCTCGGATGGCATACTCCGTCAATATGCTCGACATGGCAGCAAGGGACCACCTCTGGAGCTCGTCTTTTTGGATTCCAGCACCAAGTACTACCCCGTGGGGGATGGTCTTGGGGGGCCCGGCAGGGTGTTCTCCGAGAATGCTGCCGCCCAGGAGTACGTGCGCCTGGGGGAGATGCGGAAGATGCTCAAGTCGGTCGACACCAGGCAGCAGGGCCACGAGGCGCTCGATGCAGACGCAGCGCGCAGGCCACCACCGCCCAACGACATGGCTCATATACGGCTCACGAAGCGTGCCCCTACGCGGCCACCTGCTCCTGCCGCTGTGGCAGGACCATCTCAGGCTGTGGCAGGACCATCCCAGGCTGTGGCAGGCCCATCTCGAGCTGCCGCTGTGCCATCCCAGGCTGCCGCTGGCCCGTCTCGTGCCAGGTCCGCCATCAGCTCACCGCCGCGCTTGTCGCGCTTCGCGCATCTCCCTACGCCATCGCCATCATCCAGCGACGTTGGGCCCGTGGACGGTTCTCGTGAGTTGGAACCTCGACTCGTTTGCGCCACCGCCACTTGGCCGCCAGATCCTGCTGGTAGCCCTTCTCGAGGGGAATCGCCCCCTGCATCGCCTGCAGTGACCAACATTGGCTCGTGGGCGGACTCAATTCGTGTCGCACGTAGTTCACGATCAAGCTCCCCGGGAGGCCCGCCTTCCACGCCTCCGAGTCCGCCGCAGGCACGTCATTGGTCTCCACCCCCTGCGAGGGCGCCTCCATCTCCAGTGGGGTCAGATTGGGATGCCGTGCAAATGGCCACCTCGTCCGACAGTTCAGTGGGCAGATTTCTGTCCGTGGAGGAGGTGAAAGACCTGAAGGAACGCCGCAACCTCACCGTCTTCATGGTGAAGTTTACCGTGGCATTTGTGGACCGCTGCCGGGACCTCCAGCGGATCGTGTATGAGCTTGGCGTGTGCAACCAGGAGCGAGGTCTCACACATGGCACCCATGACATACGGTTATATGACCATCTAGGAAATAGCTTTTGTTACCGAAAATGACTTGACAGTCCCCGCGAAAACCGAAAGCGACAAACTGTCGAGCGCATTCGTCTACCTCTGTACACGTGGCACCGCGAGGCGGCTGAGGCGAAACTTTTTGTTCTTAGTCCATTAAAAAACATTATTTGTGTTGCACGGGCGCCAGGGAGCTTAGTATATCGTGTTTGGGAGCATATAACCTAGTTAACGCAACTCACGGGGTCTAGTTTCCTATTTTTCGAGGTGAGGCGTTTCCAATTAGCTAAGAATCGACAACATAGAGTTGCGAATTGCTTTGATGAATTTTTATTTTGACTGTGTTGAAAACTTTTCTATGTTTACGAATTTTAGCTTAAGGTCTCAGTCGAAAGTGTTCGCTGGTGACATAAGGGCTACCGTGCAAGCCTCGAATTTCCCCTTGGACGCTCGAACAGTTATGGTGGACTCTACACTGCATGCCTGAACGTCAAACTTTATGACACGCTTTTTCGACCGTACAGGAAGGGTTTTACGTTTTCCCTCGAAGGGGGCAGCGCGTCCAGGGAATATTCTCTGGCGGGACCTTCGCGTCCTCGGGTTTAATCACCCCTGCTCTCCCCTCTAACTCCTGTGTGCTTCCACGTCTGCACATGAGCCTGGTGACATGAAAAATACTCCCAAGCACATATAGCAACGGAATATTTTCCTCCGCGGGTGGGTCTCAGCTGATGCGCAGCTGCCTTTTTTCCATTTCACGACAACTCCCACCATTCTTTTTTCGCAGGTTAGAAAAGATGAGCCTCAGCGCAACGAAAATCGTTCTGAGAGTGCAGCAAGCTCGCTGCAGCCTGCGAGTCTCAAGTGTTCACCTTAGTTTGGCTACCTTAAGGCAAAAGGTTGCTCTCTTGTGAATATTTTTGTGCAGTTTTCGTCCTGGCATCATACGGTATTTTTGGGGCTGCAGTCTGAGTGTTGGGGCGAACCCCACTCAGCTTGGGTTGAATTCCCAACAGTCCCGTGGGGGGGGGAGCGGGGATGCAAGTGCTGCAGGTGAAGAGCGAAGTGTTCCCCTCTTGCGGAAGGAGTTGCGACCCGCTGCAACTCCATAATAGACAGGAATACGCCTTCCTGTTTGTTGCACTTTGATTGGGAAACTAGGTAGATCCCTGACTGCGTGTTGCTGGAATCAACACGCAGTCAGGGAACGGCGAGCTCGGGAGGTGTGCACAGTCGATGCGATACGTTTCGGGACTGTAGTCTGAGTATTGGGGCTCACCCCGCTCAGCTTGGGTTAAAATCCCAACAGTTCCGGGGAGGGGGAGGGGGTTGCCGGAACCGACGGTAACCGTACGTGGTGACGGAGCCGTCGGCTCCGTGGGCAACAGCACGCACAGTAGATGCTTTGTTAAAGCACTTAGTAGATAGATAAATAATAACGTGCATAACTAATATATTTAGTATGGCGCTCCCTCTGTGTGTGAGGGAGGCGTTTTCTAGTGCAAAGCATCCGTTGCATCAACTGCTGTTTACTGTAAGGCTGAAAATGTTTGGGATCGTCGATCCCCGGTTGTAGCAAGCTGCCTCCTGTTTAAGGGCACAAAAGGCATAGGCACTAGTTGCGTTATATGCACACTTGTTGCAAAAGTAGGCTTGAATAGGTTGCTTTATCCATATTATTATCATCACTCGCAATATATTCGCGCTTTATCGTATATTCGCGAATCACATAACCGGTGGTCCAAATTGAGATTCAACACTCCTCGGACTTATTAGCATATCTAGAGCTTCTTAATATACCTATATAATAACGTTGGCACTCATATATCATCGATCAGCATGCACCTAACACGTTCAGGGTGCCAACACGCTCAAACCCTATGTTTCAACTCCTACACCCCCCCGAATTTTGCGTGTGGTGCACACCAAATGCATTCGAATCAGCCAAAATGGATGGCACCATCGTTTTTGGCATCATCGATATAGGTAACATTGATACTAGTATACACAACATATATTCGAGAATGCTCCGTATAATACCCAAATACCCTAGATGGTCATTTCGACCCCCCCGTGGGTGCCATGTGCAGGCTGCGAAATTATCCAGGCATCACCGGCAGGGTCGCCAGGAAACATGACAAGACCATCACTTGTGGGCAGCGGGGCTGGCGCCTCCCTCTTGGGGGACAGACGACGTCTGCCAACCTGCTGGAGGCCATCATGTCGGCCTATGCTGATCTGTCGCATCGTGGCTCAGGGCACACGCTCGACGGAGGTTATGCGAGGAACATCGCGTCCTCGCTGTGCACCTACGTGGATCTTGGGTCGGCGCACGTGCTGCGCTGCATGGCGCACCCGAACGCCACGCCGATGCACTACATATTCATGGATGATCAGCGGTGTCTGTCTTGGCGTACGGAGTTCACGAACGATTACCTCATGCAGGACGACCGGAAGTTCACATGCTTGCAGTGGGGTTACAAGGAATCGGCCGCGCCATGGTTGCAGACGGCCCTGCGCGTCTTGGAGGCGCGCCTTCTCCCGCAGCCGCCGCTCGCCCGTCAGGCTCGTGTGGCCGAGAGGCCTGAGCACATGGACACGAGCTGGGCAAGGAATGTGGACGAGGTTCGCGACCCCCCTGTGCGTCGTCAGCACCCGCCTTCTGCTGGGACGTACGAGCATCAGCCGCGCGCGGTCGGTGCTGCGCGTTCGTCGGCTCCTTCCGTTGAGCGCCATGGGACTGCTACCCATGTTGTCCACGCGCCGCGGGCGTCCAGGATGCCGGCCAACCACGCCTCGCAGCGTCCTCCTTCTCCAGCGATCTCGATGTGCAGCGAGGCAACGCAGGCGTTTGAGCACTATACAGACGAGCAGCGTGAGGCGCAGCGACAGCAAGCGCATTTTCAACAGGGCTCCCCGGGCACAGCGGGCGGGCAGCCCTGATGCACAACCAACGCCGTGGCCGTGGGCTGCCTGCACGGGCAGTCCACTTGCGGCCGGGAGTCCTGCAAGCATGTATCTCGCTTGCAGGCAGTGCAGTGATTTGGTGGTGGCTGGGACGAGGTCCCATGCCCATGGTCGCCGTCTGGGCGATGTGGGAGGCAATAGCGTGGCACTTGGCATGGTGCCCTTTTCGCATTTGGTGGAGGCACTGCGTGGCCTCGTTTTTGGGCTGGCTGCCGGTGTGGTGGTCGGCTGCTCGACGTTATCCCCGTCGTGCGTACTATGACGTTTGGGTCTTATGGGCCCTCGCCTGCATTTGGTACGTTGGGTTGCTTGTCGTGCACACCACGGGCATCTATGCTGGCGTGCACCGTGTCCGTGCAGAGGGTTGGATGGTCGTGCCCCTTCGGGGCGTGGTCGTTTCCTTGGCGTGCTGGTCGCAGTGTGCAGCCGCCCTCCTTCTTGCGGTCCTTGCTTGGCTTTGGGTTTGTACCAGCGTCTACGCGGAGGATGTGGCGTGCCATGCCTCTTATGTCCCAGACGACTCTTTGGACGAGCATCACATTCGACGTGGCCGTGGGTGGGCTGTTCCGTCCCTACGTTGGTCTCAAGTTTTCTTGTTGGGCCGCGTGCGCCTGCCCGCTTTGCCGGCCAGGTTAGACAAACCTCGCTTTGCGGCGCGCTGGGCGCAGCTTCGGCGTAATCTCCGACTTCATCGCGTCGCGCAGGCCGCCTACGTGGCGCTGGTCCTTGCGATCGTGGTCTTCACCGCCGCTGGTGGGAGTACTCGCTTGGCGCACGGGGGGTGGAGAGTAGTGGCGTGCTTCTTCGCTTCGAACTCGCCAGCAACCGCAGTGCATTTCAACAGAATTTTGCGATTTTTTCTGCTTTTGTGCGGAATCTTGTGGGTCGCTGGCAAGCTGGCTGAGAGTGTGCCCATGTACGATGCCATGTCGCCCACGTGCAGTGCTTGGGGTGCGTCCCCCTGCACTTCATGGGAGGCCCAGCAATCCTCGAGGCAATGGGAGCCGGGCTGGGAAGCCAACGTCGCGGAGCAGGATGAGGTCTTGCCGTACACCGTGCTGGACGAGCTTCAACCTCTAGGTGACACGACAGTGACCAAGGACGAGGCAGCGTGGCTCGACACTGAGCTCAATGCCACGTTTGGAGGACATCCTGACTTCAAGGAGGAGCACTGGGAGGAAATGCGAAATGTTCTTCGCAGGTGCAAGGCCACTTTTGCCAACAGTCCTCACGATCTTACAGGCTACAAGGGCAAGGCGGAGCACAACACGTTCTCCATTCCTTTCATAGACGAATCCAAGGCCGCATACCAGAGGCCCAGGAAGTACAGCCCGGGCGAGCAGGAAATCATCGATATCCACTGCAAGGAACTCCTGGAGTATGGCTTCATCGAGCCTGCAGCCAAGCATTGCAAGCATGCGAGTAACGTCGTCGTGGCTGGCAAGAAGGATCATGAGACTGGCCTTTGGACCCAGACGAGATTCTGCGTGGATCTCAGGGGTGTCAACCGGCACTCCCTCAAGGACAACAAGCTTCCACATCGACCAGAGGAGCTCTATCAGAAGGTCGCGAAGGCCAAGTTCAAGACCACGCTGGATGCCACCAAAGCCTTCCACCAGATTCCCATGGCCACGGAAGAGGACAGAAGCAAGGCGGCGTTCTGGTGGAAGAACCAGCTCTACCAGTACACCTCGATGCCGTTTGGGGCAGCTAGAGCAACATCTGCGTTTGTGAGAATCATGGATTACGAGTTGCGCCATCTGCAGCACTGCACTGTGGCGTACGTTGATGACCAGATGACGTAGTGGTCTACACAGACTCCACGCCTGAGCAGCATCTGAAGGACGTTGAGGACGTGTTGCGTACCTTGGGGGACGCCGGCATAAGATTGCACGCAGGCAAGAGCACTTTTGGCGCAGCCACGGTGGACTTCCTGGGTTACCGCATTGGGCATAACTCCATTGGCGCGCAGGAGGCAAAATGCAAGGCCATCCAGGAGCTTCCGAGGCCGCAGGACAAGACGGGGCTTCGCTCCATCTTGGGCATGATGAACTACTACAAGGGCTTAGTGGGTGAGCCAGGAGGGCCAAATTACTCAGAGATGGCCCGCCCTCTCAACGACTTGCTCAAGAAAGAGATTACCGATATCAAGGGAGCTTGGGGGAAGGATCAAGACCAAGCACCCCAGGAGCTGAAGGACGCACTCTGCTCTGGGAGATGTCTGAGGCCTATCGACTACAACAGACCCCTCATATTGTACACTGATTGGAGCACCTACGGCATTGGCGCAGTGCTGGGCCAGAAGGATGACGATGGTAAGGAGTACATTTGCATGGCGATCAGTCGATCCTTGAGTAAGACAGAGAGGCAGTACGCCAGTTTCAAGGGCGAGATGCTTGCAGTGGTGTGGGCAGTGCGCACGTTGAGACAGTACCTGCATGGCGTACACTTCACGCTGGTAACTGACCACTCACCGCTCACCACTTTGATGGAGAAGGCTGATCTTCAGGGTCAGCACCTGCGCTGGGCAATCAGCTTGCAGGAGTTCGACTTCACGGTGCAGTATCGCCCAGGAGCCAAGAACAGTAACGCTGACGTGCCGTCTCGCTACCCGTTACCAACCACGACAGATGAGACTGGGGCAAGGCATGAGAGAGAAAAGGTGACTGCGCTTCACGCAGGCGTGGGGGAAGTGCGCAGGAAGGATTTCCGCGATCACTTGTGCTTCATGTTAGCTGGGGAGGTTTCCCCAGGGGAAGAGGTCACGCCAGAGGTCCAAGTTGCCAACTACTGCAAGAGGGCTGCCGTGGAGCAGCTGGGCACGGGACCAGTGCATCGTTTGTTTGATTTGCATCACCAGGAGGAATTGGAGTGCAACCAAGCGGTGATGTTCGACACTGATCTTCCCGAATTGGTGATCGACTCTGGATCTGGCTCTGGACCGACTCTGGAGGTTGGCGAGGGCAGCTTGGAAAGCGCTGAGCCTGGCACGACCCACGCGAGGCACGCATGGTGAAGGAAGTCCCGTTGTATACATCAATGAGTACTTCGAAGGCGAACGCATCCTGAAGCCTGAGAAGGTGGACACCAGGGTGTTGAACAAGCAGTTCTTCTCGCAAGCTCGAGAGGAAGGTGTAGTGTGCTACGAGCCATGTGGAGGCCTTTGTGCTGGTCTGGAGATGCTGCTCCGCAGTGGCATGAAGGTGGATCGATACTTATATCAAGACATATCACCAAGCAGTCAGGCGGTGGCCAGAGCCAGGTGCACGGCGCTGCTACGACGATACCCTGACCTCATTTCGCCCAGTGCAGTGGAATTTGGGGCCTCACCCCAAGATCTGCGCGACACGACGAGCGCCGACTTCATACGGGCAGGAGCTCTTCGAGGACGTCAATGGGTCATGGTGTGTGGGTTCCCATGCCAGGACCTTTTCCCTGCTGGAACGCTTAAAGGCCTGGATGGCAGGCATAGTAAATTATTTTACGAAGTGGTTCGGCTTCTATCCACGCTGCAGCAGCTACAGCAGCAGAAGCCCCCAGGATACATCCTGGAGAACGTGTCCCCATTGTCGCACAGGCCCGGGACCAAGATCAGGGACGAGGTGTTCCCATACATCGCCAGCGTCATTGGCCGACCAGTGTCCTTTGATGCAGCACAAGCAGGCGCTTACGCACATCGATTGCGAGCGTATTGGAGCAACTTGTTCCAGGGCCACCAGTTCCGCTCCGTCCGTGATGAGCAAGGTGGCGAGACCAGAAGGACGAGTTGTATCGTCAATCCTGTCCAAGGGCTGGCAGCCCAGGCCAGTGATAAGAGCAGACCGCGCGCCTCACTACGTGGTGAACGTGGTGGGAGAACCGTTGAGGGCTCTTCCCACCATCATGGCGACGCAAGGGTCAAGAGCATTCAGAAAAGCAAGGATGGGCACTGTGGTGCGCAACCAGAACGATGAAGACATCGAGGAAGAGTCCCGAGAGGTGAACCTCGACGAGAAGGCGCTAGCCATGGGCTACAACGCAAGTGAGCTACGCATGGCCGATGGCCTGAACGACGTAGAACTAGCGAGCATTCTGGGCCTGGCCATGGATCGCAGGGCTATGGAACTGTTGATGGCGGTCGCAGAAGCAAGCAGGAAGGGGCTTCCTCACAGCGAGGAGTCCTTGGAGGCGGAGAATTCCCCAGGACAGCCTATCGTTGTAGACAACAACTGGGCAGACCACGCGAGGTCGGACCTTCAGCAGAGGCAAGCTTTGCTGGCGGAATGGGTTGAGAATTCGAACGCATATACTCAGCAGGTGGCGAAGACCATGAGTCACCGTGACTGGGAGGAGAAACTGCAGACAATGTGCTCGCAAGGGTAGAAAGGTGCAGAAGGAATTGGGGCCCAGCGACAGAAGGCTGCAACCAAGAAGAAGAAGAAGGAGTGGCAGCTCCACGCCATCGAGCAGTATCGCCAGAGGCACGAGAGCCACTTCGTGAAGGAGGGCGCAACTCCAGCAGCGCGCGTTAACGTGCCTGCTTGGAGTCCGCCTGCCAAAGATGTAGAGATGAGACTACCCAGGTTGGCGTGCACTACCAGGCTCGCGGACTTGATGGCCAACGTGGCCGAGCAGCAGGCTGACCGCGACAAGCATCGAGATGTGCATGATGACGCATGGTGCCTCAGATGGTTGAGGTCCAATGGCAGCGTGAAGTTACCAGGAGACGAAGTTCATCGTGTGAGGAGACGCGCAGCACGACATCGATGGGATGAGGCTACGGACGAGATCTACATGATCACGCTGTCAGGCAAGGAAGTGAGAATACCCAAGCCTGCTGACCGTCTTGCGTTGGTCAAAGAATACCATTCCAGAACTGGCCATTGGGGCATAAGACGCACACAACATCTTCTGTGGCAGCGTCATTGGTGGGCCGACCTGAAGAAGGACGTTGAGGCCGTGGTTACCCAATGTGAAACCTGTTAGCGTGTGAAAACTCACTATGCAAGGGAAGAGGCGTGCTTGTCGCCCCTTGAGATCGTGTCATTCATGTATCGGTGGTCGCTGGACCTAGCGTGGCCTTCAAGGAGGCAGACCAAGGCGGGCAACAACAGAGTGCTCATCATGACCGAGCACTACACCAGGTTCATAGTCTGCGTGCCCATTCCCGACAAGGAGGCAAGGACCATCGCGGCGGCATTTCGCAGTCATGTTCTGGCGGTGTTCGGGGCGCCAACAGAGTGCCTGGTGGATGGAGGCAAGGAGTTCGAGGGCGAGTTTAAGCAGTCATGCAGAGACTGTCTGATAGACCGACGAGTCACATCGCCAGACTCACCGGAAGGCAATGGGCTCACTGAGCGGGTGGTGCGTACGATGAAGTTCTGCTTCAAGAAGATTGCCTTGGAGAAGGGCCTCGACTATGAGTGGGACGAGCAGCTCTGGTCACTCGTGCTGAGCTATAATGCAGCACGTCAAGAGTCCACAGGAGTGGCACCGTTCACTTTGCTATTTGCCCAAGAGGCAGTGGTGCCACCGGACTTGAAGCGAGCGCCCAGTATAGACTTCAGTCCCGAGGTCAAGGATGACAAGGACGCACGGGTCAAGGACCTCCTACTGAGGGCAGAGGTGGTGAAGCGACTGATGGTGCACGCTGGTTGCAGTCTGGAGGTTGCACACCATCGTGATACTCTACATTACGAAGGAAGAAGGGGTGGTGGGATTGAGCCTAAACCACACCAGTTTAAGGTGGGTGACTTTGTCTACATTAGACAGAAGCCTCGCAGCGGCATGGAAGTCGCGGCCAAGTCCGCCATTCTGAAGCTGGTCAAGATACAGCGGGATGGTGTGGTGGTGCTTGAGGACGCCACCAAGTTAAGAGAGAAGAGCACTGTGCAGAGCATCGCACCATGTCACCTACAGGTGAAGGACCAGTATGACTGCAGTGCAGCCGGTCCCAGCAAGCACCTAGCATGCGAAGTGTGCAGGAAGACTGATGGGGAGGCAGAGATGTTGCTGTGCGACGCATGCAACAGGGGTTACCACTTGTGGTGTCTTAACCCAGCACTGGATGGAGTACCAGAAGGCGAGTGGCTATGTCCTAGGTGCTCAGGCACGGGAATGCAAGCTGCCAACGCCGAGGTGCAGACCCAGGAAGATGAGAGCTCTGGACTCCTGGAGGACAGACTGGGCATAAAGGAGCAGCAGCTTAACGAGAAGCTGTCCTCGGAGATGCGCCTGCTGCCAGCAGACGTGGGTCCTCGCCGAGTGGTGAAGGGGGACAAATCTCAGCCATGGCATGCCATCTCATCAAGGGAGATGCTATTGGAGGGGGAGGACGTGTTCTTTGGCATGCCAGATCAGATTGATTGGGGCAGGCAGGACAAGCTGTCCAAGGCCGTGCAGATCTTCATGCCAGGGCATTGGAATGAGGGGCATCGCACGGTGCTGAGCAAGAAATATCGAGAACAGAAGGCAATGGCTAGGCAGCTGAGGGATGCACCTCTTGTGCCTGCCTTGGCTGAGGAAGAAGTTGAAAAACGAGGAGAAGTGAGACATATGACCAAAGCCCAGGTGCGAGAAGCTAGCGCGCTGCAGTGGGGGCTTGAGCTGGTCATCACGGTGCCCTCCGAGGTGAGGCGTTTGGCGACAGAGGTGGACTGGAAGTCCATCGATGGCGTCTGGGACCCATGGGCAGGTACTGGGGTCATCAGTGAGGTGATGGTGGAGCAGTGGCCGCAGTTGAGGTTTATGAATAATGACTGGAATCCTCAGTTGGGTTGGTCTGAGGCGCGTGACGCACTCCAGCCAGGTAATTATCGCTTATGGAAGGAGAAATATGGTGTCTGTGACGCAGTGGTGACTTCACCTTGGTTTGCAGCGCTGGATATCGCATTTCCATTGGCAGTGATGGCCAGTCGTGTGGTGGCTTGTGTCCACGTTCCATCTTATTACTTGACAGACATGACCGAGAGCAGGGCCGCATACTTCAGACGATTGAGTCAGACGGGACGCTTGCACGTGATTGGACATCTGGAACATGGACCTATTGGCCGCAGGTGTATGTGGGTCTTGGTATTCAAGAACCCGCTGGTCAGAGCCAGAATGTTACAGGGTGGAGAAGGTGAAGGCATTGGTATGTTCACTTTCAGTTTGGGCAAGTTCATGACAGATGGTGACACGACCCAGTATGCTGAACAAGCCCATATTTGAGTCTGAGCTACTGCGCGCAGCAGCTACAGATGGGGGATGTTGGAAATCTGGGCTTGCATGAAAGAGCTTAGCGTTCGATCTCAGGATATCAGAATTTCAAAAAATTTGTAGCCCTATGGTCTTATGCTGTGTCGAGAATTGCTTGATCAGTTACCGGCACCAGTGAATGTTAATGACGAACTTATGATCATCCGCGAGTGTTAAGGTTGCCCGATTCCGAGGATATTCGTACCATCATATGCACGCGTTTGCGACAGCTGTAACAAACGCCGGCTTCTCATGGTATCGTGCCGGGTTTGTCCAGCTGATGACACGCGTGACAGAGGTGACAGTGTGACAGGCTTCGCTAAGATGACCTCCTGAGAGATGTAGACCTGCTAGAGAAGATATGGTCAGTATCAGGTTACCAAGGAATGATACGATGACGACGGCAGTGACTCCTTTGCCACTGACGTGTCAGTCAGAATGTGTTAAGCGGTAACATTATTAAAGCTGGCATGGAATAATGAGTTTCCATTGGCCAGATGAAGATTTGAGGGCTAGAACCCGTTACAGTTTTGGGAAATGTGACAGAGCATTGAGATATAAGTGACCTCTGACCGAAGGTCAGACCAGTGGACTCATTATTGTTTTGCCTTCGCAAGTACTAGGTGGCTGTTCGCGTGCCAGTGCTAGAGTGCTAAGACAGTTCTGCTCACAGCTTTTGTACACAATAATTCGTATTTTGTGGTTATTATACAAGTTTGATGAATATGTTTCACTGCTGTTTTCATACTTTTTCATGTTGGAAATCTGGGCTTGCATGAAAGAGCGTAGCGTTCGATCTCAGGATATCAGAATTTCAAAAATTTTGTAGCCCTATGGTCTTGTGCTGTGTTGAGAATTGCTTGATCAGTTACCGGCACCAGTGAATGTTAATGACGAACTTATGATCATCCGCGAGTGTTAAGGTTGCCCGATTCCGAGGATATTCGTACCATCATATGCACGCGTTTGCGACAAAAGAACACAAGTCCCCCGGCATGTGTAATAACCATGAGCACTGTACACGTAGAGGGAGCTAGCGTCAGACGAATCCAAGATACTCCCAATACGTGCACACACACACACACACAGGTCTTCTGTGGCTACGCTGTGCCAACGGAGTCGGTCCAAGGATAAGCCACACACATGCATACTCTGTACTTGTCATTTGAATGCATACTATGTGCTTGTCATTTGAATGCATGCTATGTACTTGTCATTTGAATGCATACTATGTACTTGTCATTTGAATGCATGCACAAAGTAAGGCAAGCGGATACATATGTAGCAGTAGGCTGCCATCATGCAGTAGCGTGTATGTGTCTGTGTGTGCACACACACATGCACCCATTTTCATGGATGCACATGTATACTATAATTCTTCATAACGGGCATTCGCACAATTACTTAACATAAGTCCAATTCGTCGCGGACCATTCCAAGTTTGAACATGAAATACCATTCCTTGATTGGCCACCTGCTACTTCTGCCTCATTGATAAATTTGATGGTAGCACCCGCTATGCCATATGGTGTGCAATGCCTATGCCGAATAGGCGGGCATGGCATAATCTCCGTCCCGTCTCCATGGCGTGCAGCGTCTGCGTCGAATCTATGTGCATGGTAGCTTCCATGTCCGATCTACATCTCTTGACAATTCTATGTAGGTCCTACGTCGCGCGACATATGTAAACTTGACATGCGAATAAAACGAGTGGCGGAGATTTGACGACATTACACTGAATCTACACCAAATTTGATAGATGTGCCCCAACTATTGCCAGAATGTGATCTCTGAAGGCTCTCGCCACCGTGAATTGATGGTTTTAAAATTGTCCTGAGGCTTCGGTACCAGTCGATAGAGATGACTTGTAGCTAGAATACCGACTTTCCATTCCCCACAACACATGATTGGTCCATCACATCGGCAACTTTGAGTCTATAGTCGGTGTGTCAACCACTCGAGGACCGACTGGCAACTGGCGAATGGAGCAATGATATCGAGAGGTGGTGCGATTAAACGTAGGGCGTGGCGGATTCCATACACTCATGCAGACATGCTCCGCATCACATTTGTCTCTTCCGAGACTGCCGTATTTGCTACCTGCTGACTAGGAGAGGCACCTCCACCATCATTTGAAGCGGCGTGGCAGGTCGACATCATCCTGTTCCTTGATTTGTCTTCGTTGAGCACTTCGACAGAGCTCTCCTCATCTCCTCCCAGCTCTCCCTTTACCTCCATCTCCACCATCTCGAAAGCACCTTCATCGTCCAAGTGTGCCAAGGGATTGTTGTACTCCGTGTATGACCCCTTTGCTGATGGGACATCGCCGGAGCGGACCTCCTTTTGAGGGCCAGATTGTTCTATGCGGCCTTCGGGATTCACGGCCGACTGCTCGGCCTCCTTCATCAGCTCCGGCATCTGCACTCTGTACTCTGCAGCTGAACTTGCTACGCTGGGCACTGTGGTATCCATGGTGGCAGCTCCACCTCCCCCGCTCTGCATGTAGGTCTGGGCTTCGACGGTGAACACCAGAATGGAGGACAGCATGCGCTTGGTGATGCCGTAGCAGATGGCAAGCACGGTGGCCACAAAGGAGACGGTAGCGGTGCCGCTCCAGGTGCCGGTGAGGGAATTGGCGAACACGAGGATGACCGCTTGAGGGACATCCTCCAACAGGTTTGTCACAAGGCCGAGCATCTGCACTCGCGTCTGTTGCTGGGGCGGGAGCTTGGCGTTGAGGAAGGGCAGCGTGCGAGAACTCACGACAGTGAACACCTCCACGTTGGTGAAGGCAAGGAAGAAGATCAAGGCGGCGATAGAGGTGTTAGCTGCGACCCACTCGTGAATCTCCTGGTTGGTGCGCATCTCGTGGACGAGGAAGTGCGTCATCACCGCGGCGTTGGCGAGCATGGAGAGCACTAGGAAGATCACCGCGGCATAGTAGCACCCTCGGATCTCCTCAGCGCCCTCACTGAGGTCCGTGTGGATGTAGAGGATGTCGGAGATGATGTCAACCAATGCCAGTAGTGTGATGAATAGCGCTAGGTGGTTGGTGCCTGCCCGGTAACGGTCAGCGACCTTGCACGCTCCCCACAGGAAAAGTCCACCGCCAAAGACCCCCCCAATGGTGCCCCACGCAATACTCTTTGGAGGTGTGCGCGGAGGAGGGTGCGGAGGAGGATTCAGAGGAGGGTGCGGAGGAGGGTACGGAGGTGGAGGATGTGGAGGTGAGGGGGAGGGCGGGGGCAGGGCGTATGTTGTGGATTCGTCGATATGCGAGGTGGTGATGTCACTTGCGGAGACATCGGGGTAGCTTGCGAAGTACGAGGAGGAGGCAAAGAGGATGGAGGGCTGCGTGGTGAGGGTGGCAAGTAAGGTGCCGCAGGAGGAGGTGGAGCCGAGATCACAGTCAAAGGCCGCGCTGGTGGCCACCTCGGGCGGGTAAATCACCTTTGTGGCCACCTGTACGCTACCGGGGGAAGACCGCAAAAACTGCACTACCTCATCATCCCCGAGCACGCCGCTGTGCAGTGCCTCGATGTACTCAGCGCGGAAAGACGGGACGTCAGCAAGGTAATCCGCATACTTCAAGTCATGGAAGACGATTGTGAAACCCACGACAAAGCTCTCCGGGTCCTGGGCAAGTGGTGGGGGTGAGGGCGAGGGGCACGGTGGCGGCAGCGGATGCGGTGGGGACGGTGGTGGCAACGGAGAGGATGGCAGAGGGGGCGGAGAGAATGGAGGCGGAGGAGGGACGGGTGGTGGGGCATCAAGTATGATAATCAGGCCTTGCAGCACGGAGGAGAGTGATGTTGAGTTCACAGTCTCAGTGAACGTGACAGTGCCGGAGACGTTGTAGGTTCCAGGCAGGAAGCCGCATAGGTCGACATAGCAGCCGGAGTCACTGCACACGTCGTCGCCCTCAAAGTCCCAGGAGAGGTTCAAGGGACCGAACGCGCTGACGTGGATGTGCTGCACATCGGCGACGGTGTCCTCCTCGAAGTGGCGCACGCAGGTGGCCTCCGGGGAGCCCTGGTAGTACGCGGAGACTGGCTCCCCTGAGCCGATGGCCACGGTCGGGGGTGGGGGTGACGGGAGAGGAGGTGAAGGTGAAGGAGGTGGCAGCGACGGAGGATTAGGGGGTGGAGAGGGAGGGGCGAGGAGCTGCAGGTATCCCGGTGGATATGGGGGTGGTGGACATGGGGGAGGTGGGGATGGGGAGCTTGGGTCCTGTGGAGGTGGTGGCTGAGGCGGGGGAGGGGGGGAGGCGTGGCGGTGGCAGAGAGGGTGGCGGTGGGAGATAAGGAGGAGGCGGGAGTGGCGGGGGTTGGAGAGGGGGGTGGAGGAGGGGCATGTGTCGCGCGAACCGTGCCAGAAACTGAACTCTCTGGGTTCTCATTAGTAAACGTGACGGAGCCGGCGATGTCATATGTGCCCACCTCGAAGCCGCACAAGGTGATGGTGCACGTGTCATCTGCTGCGCAGATCTCGGATGACAGGAAATACCAGTTCAGCTGTATGGGGCCGGAGGCGGTGATTGCGAGGGTGTGGATCGGGGCCGACATCACAACCACCATACACGTCAGGAGGGATGAGCCCTGAAAATAAATTGTGGAGATACCACCGGCGCCAGAGGTAGCATCGTTGATGTAGAGGGTTGGAGGCGGCGAGGATGGATGAGGTGGGGATGGTGGTGGTGGGGATGGTGGAGGGCGTGGAGATGGAGGGGGTGGCATGGGGTGGAGTGGGTGGAGGTGGGGGTGAAGGTGGGGGCGGGGGCTTGGAGGAGGAGGTATGGGAGGTGGAGGCGGTGGTGGAGGTGAAGGTGGAGGCGGCTCGGAGGTGGTGGGGAAGGTGGAGTGGCTTTGGGAGGTGGGATGGTGGACCAGGGGGTGGAGGTGAAGGTGGAGGTGGCTTTGGAGGTGGTGGGGAAGGTGGAGGTGGCTTTGGGAGGTGGTGGGGATGGTGGACGCGGGGGTGGAGGTGAAGGTGGAGGTGGCTTTGGAGGTGGTGGGGATGGTGGACGAGGGGGTGGAGGTGAAGGAGGCGGCTTGAAGGTGGTGGGAAGGTGGAGGTGGCTTTGGAGGTGGCGGGGATGGTGGACGAGGGGTGGAGGTGAAGGTGGATGTGGCTTTGGAGGTGGTGGGGATGGTGGACGAGGGGTGGAGGTGAAGGTGGAGGCGGCTTTGGAGGTGGTGGGGAAGGTGGAGGTGGCTTTGGAGGTGGCGGGGATGGTGGACGAGGGGGTGGAGGTGAAGGTGGAGGTGGTGGGATGGTGGACGAGGGGGTGGAGGTGAAGGTGGAGGCGTCGGAGGTGGTGGGAAGGTGGAGGTGGCTTTGGAGGTGGTGGGATGGTGGACACGGGGGTGGAGGTAAGGTGGAGGTGGCTTTTTGGAGGTGGTGGGGAAGGTGGAGGTGGCTTTGGAGGTGGTGGGAATGGTGGACGAGGGGTGGAGGAAGGTGGAGGTGGCTTGGAGGTGGTGGGGATGGTGGACGAGGGGGTGGAGGTGAAGGTGGAGGCGGCTTTGAAGGTGGTGGGGAAGGTGGAGGTGGCTTTGGAGGTGGCGGGGATGCAGGACGAGGGGTGGAGGTGAAGGTGGAGGTGGCTTTGGAGGTGGTGGGGATGGTGGACGAGGGGGTGGAGGTGAAGGTGAAGGCGGTGAGGCTGCACAACAAGTAAGTGGTGCACTCCATCAGTCTGCCATCTATAAAACGGTTCGCATGACCAGCCTGCCATCTAATGAACGGTGCAGAGGACCAACTCTGTCATCTATTGAGCGATAGAGTTGATCACCTCGCCAATTATTAAACGGTGCAGCTGACCAGGCTGCCATCGATCAAACGGTGCAGCCAGACCGGCCTGCCATCTACTAAACGGTGCAGTTGACCAGCCTGCCATTTACTGAACGGTGCAGCTGACCAGCCTGCCATCTATTAATCGGTGCAGACGCCCAGTTTGTCATCTACTAAACGGTGCAGCTGACCAGCCTGCCATCTACTAAACGGTGCAGTAGAACAAGCTGTCATGTACAAAGCGACGCCATAAACTTTCAAGTAAATAACCGGCAACTGATCCTTTTGCTGCGTGGTTTTATCATCGCAGACTGCATTTCTTCTTTTTCAGAAAGTTCCGGGAATCGCACGGACCTCGCAATTTGATTGTCAAGTGCTCTACCACTGAGATATTTCCACCGAGCTGTGCATCAAATGCCCGGTGCGTGCCTCGTGGAGAATCTGATCTGAGTGTGGCTCGGCACTACGGTCGAGGATCGATGAAGCGATTTTCATTGGCCACAGTGCAGCTAGAGGTCTGGATATGATCGTCCCAATGGTGTGCAGATGCCTGGGCATGATTATCCCAACGGTTTGGCAGTACCTGGGCAAGACTGTCCCAACGATGTCCCGGCTGTGCTCCACACGGTGACATCAGCAGGGATATTGCCGCATAAACTTGGATTCTCGTCCACATGCCTGTTCTTTCACGTCCCAGCCGTCGTTTCGTCAGCACCGGCGCAACACTCTTTGGAAAAGGGACACAGGTGTGGGGCCTGCACACAAAGCACATGAGGTAAACCGAAGCCAGCCCACCCACTATCCCGGTGGACGAGAGAAACATGCAGGAACATATCGTGAGTGGCCATGACCCCGTAAAAACAAATGTGCACTCAGGATTTTATTTCAAATCCTAAAACCCTAAAACCCTAAAAACGGTACAAACCCTTCACACGGATTTGATGAGTGCTCATGCCAGGTGGCGTGTGGGCGACATGGGGGATTGCCGGAGGGAGTCGAAGAACTTTTGGGCTTGCGGAAATGCGCAGCCTTCGACGTATCATGGAGAGGTGGAGGAACCCCTTTCACCAACCTCAGAGCGGTGTTTCTTGAAGATGCAGGATGAAGGGCTGGGAGCTGGGGAACTGTGTGGAGGGGATGCATATGCTCCCCGAGTCCCGCCTAGCTAAGAGCGCCTCTCGCAAGGGGAAGGGGAGGCGGCCATCCTGACACCCTATCCGGGGCATGGTGACGAACGCTGGGGAGATGGGGGGTGGGGCTCTGCCTATAAGGGCAGAGGAGGTGCCATTCTGACATCCTCTCCGGGGCACAGACCCAACGCTGGGGAGATGGGGGTGGGGCTCTGCCGGAGCAAGGGCAGAGGAGGCGGCCATATCTGACATCCTCTCCGGGGCATGGTGACGAACGCTGGGGAGACAGTAGTTTGCCGGGAGCAAGGCAGAAGGCCATTCTGGACATCCTATCCGGGGTACAGGACGAACGCTGGGGAGATGGTAGGGGTGGGCTCTGCTTGATGGCAGAGGAGGCGGCCATTCTGACATCCTCCGGGGCATGGTGACGAACGCTGGGGAGATGGGGGTGGGGCTCTGCCGGGAGCAAGGGGCAGAGGAGGCGGCCATTCTGACATCCTATCCGGGGCATGGTAAGATCTAACGCTGGGGAGATGGGGGTGGGGCCTGCTGATAAGGGGCAGAGGAGGCGTCATTCCTTGACATCCTTCCGGGGCATGTAGACGAACGCTGGGGAGATGGGGGGTGGGGCTCTGCCGGAACAAGCGCTGCAAGTCGCAGGGCAAGGTGGTGTTGGGTTGATGGCCGCAGGCGGGAAGGCGGCTCGGCTCTTGGGCATGGGGGCTGGAACGGGGGGTGCTTTTTGGATGGATTTTGCTGGTGGTGGGGAATGCAGACACACACTGGACTCCTCGGAGCCTGCGAGTTACCGGCAATTGTGACCAATCACAATTGAGAGCACGGCAACATGTGGTACTGCATCGTCCCGTCATCTTGCGCGCCCTCACCCCACCCGGTGTCCTTGCTGGCTGCGCCAGAACTAGCAGCGATGTGGATTAGCCGGGAAGGCGACAACCGGGTGGTGAGCTGCTGGGCGCTGGGTGGGGCATGGGAACAGGCTGCGAACAGCACCCTAGGTTGAGACGGCACGAAATGGCAGGCGCATCAAGGACAACTAAGACCAGCCGGCAGCCGCCCAGGAAGCAGCACTTCTCAAGCGCTGCCCACAGCCCTGGCACAAGTACAAGCCCCCCTGCAGGTGCTGTGGCCCGAGAAGTGTCCCCCTTCCGGAGGGACACACCCCAGCTTCCCAAATGCCAACTGCACCCAGTCATTAGCTTGCGCCGACCGGAGCTTTCCTCACTCGCACGGTAGCCTCCACTAGCTAACCTGCACCTTCGAGCCCGTCTTCGGGTGCTGCCCCCAACTGGCATCCCGCAGCTGCTACCAGTGCTGCAGGAGCCGCACAAGCCAAAGCCACCCCCGCTGCGGGAATGGTGAGCCTCCTCCTGAGGCGCACGTGCCCCCTCCCGCCGCCGGCCCACTCCCGCCGCCGCCCTGCTCCGCGCTGCCAGCCTCAGCCCGCACGCGCTTCTGCCTGCGCACAGCACACCTCAACACCGCGCACCGCACACCTTCTGCCTCTGCCTCTGCCGTGCCCCACCGCACTGCGCCCGCCGCACTGCAATATACGCCATCGGGTACTTACAGCGTAATCATCCTCGTGAGCTCTCCCAGCTCCGTCGGCACCGTGCCCGTCAAGCTGTTAGAGTAAAGGTACCTGCAAAGGCCCCGCCCAAGCACCCCAAGTGTTTCAGACCCGCGGCGCGCACCCCACCCGCGCATCTCGCTCCCTCACTCACCGCGCTCCCCCGCCCAGTCCCCTGCCGAGCAATGCGGCGCGTGCCTCCGATGACCGCATGTGACGCAGTGTCTCGTCATGCAGTTGCGCACGGCTTCGTTCCCTGCGCACCCATGCGCCATCATGTGTGCCGGCGGACGGATGTGCAGCCGCCGCCGCATACGCCAGAAGCGGATCGTGTGAAGAGGCTGAGCCACTGCTACAGCATCTCACAAGCGCATCTGATCTGTGCTGCTGTGTTTCACTCCGTGGATAAGCTCCGGCTGCCTGGCAGCGTGGGGGTGTCTCAGCCGCCTCAGCTCCATTCAGGACGGATGGCACACCTAATCGTGGACAAGGAGCTCCAACTAGGCTGACCCCCAGCACGCTGACACCGTGGTGCGTATGCCCGTCGGGGCAACCTGTGGGAACCGTCAGTGCTGCAGGCTCTTTTGGCGATGGTCTCGCAGGTTTCTGAGGGTTCTGACTCCCGTGCTCTGATTGACATCGAGGCTTGTTCAATACCAGCGATTGTCGAGGAGATTCTTTCGTATGCTTACGGAATGCGCATTCGCCAACTGCGCGGTACTGAAAACAGATGTCCCAGTCGTGAGCTTCTGGATTTTGCGGCGAAGCCGAGTACGGAGCTGGGTTCCAGTGCTTATGGGACATGCGGCCAGAAGATACGCCGTATCAACAAAGCCTCTGCCCATATGCTCTACCGTACCCACGAGCGATTGCGCCAGAATAACTGTTTTTCCCAGAGCAATCTTCCTGACCGCCAAGCGATTTCTAACGAAGGTTCAGTGCCGAGTTTTGTTTGCTGCCGCACTACCTACAAGAGTTTCACGGGGCCCGTGCTGACCCGAGGGGTGTCCGGTGCCGGAGGGCACCCAGCTCTTTGACCCCTACACGGACAGTGCTCAGGTGGTTAAAAGGCAGCTTCGTACACTTGGGCTCAGGCTATACTCTGATGCCCCACTCGCTTCTGGTATCATGACACTGCAGACGGCCTTTATGCCCCAGGCGTCCGCTATACGGCGGCCCTGTATGACTGATTCCAGCCCGGTGAGGAGTCCCTTCGGTAGGCTTGCCAGGCGGGGCACCGGATGCAGTTTTGTCTCCAAGCCAGCTCGGTTTAAGCCGGACAACCATGCTACCTTCTATGGGCACGCCGACAATTCGGAGGATGACCTTATCCGGTCGGCAGACCGAGGTGCCCTGGAGGGGCCTCTGGAGCCGGTGTAGGCTTTGCAGCGACCCAGCTGCCTCCAGGGCGGATGAGACCTTAAGGATGCTTTCTGGAACAACCCCAGATGGCAGCCCCATTGTGACTACACGGGGGTGCAGTTCCCTGTGTCGACGTCCTTCTATCCTGCCAGGTACGATCGGCTTGGCTTCTCGGACGCCCCGAAGCACCAGGGTGACATGGCCCAGGTCTTCAAGCCGGTGCTGCATGGTACCGCGCACGCCGATGACGGTCGCTCAGAGTGCACGGGAATCTTCGTGGACGATGGCCACAGGGTGTATGACCGTGACCTGGGTAAGGCCGAGAGTGCCCGGCGCGCCTTAGCGGAGATCGACCAGTTGGCCGAGCTTGGGGTGCGGGCCTCGTACCCCCAAGACATTCATGCCGGCATTGGTAGAGGAGTATGTGGGCCGGGAGATCCACTCAGACAGCCAGACGGTGACCTTGTCCGAGGACCGGGCTGGAAGGTACAACGCTGCTCTGTGCAAGCTGCTTCGGAAGTAT
>LGRX02008519.1:0-14849 GCA_001247695.2 Cymbomonas tetramitiformis
TGCGTACGCCAACTGTTCCGACCCCCGCTCCGAATTCCAACGAGGATGCAGACGTGGCGACCAGGAAGTACTTGCAGGAGCAGAGCAAGCTGGTTGACGAAGTCTACAAGGCGCGTCTACACCGCCAGTGGGCCAAGGGTATCCGCGAGGATGTCCTTGGTGACAAAAAGCACCATTTCCGCGGTACGGACGACGCTCGCCTCCTCTCCGAGCTGGTGGTGCAGCTGCGTACGGAGTTTCATTCGGCTGGACTGGAGTTGGCGTCCTTTGACCTCGACGACCCTCTGGCTCGTGTGGTGACCAAGGTCAACGGCTTGCTCTACGATGTTCTGGCTCTGGTTGTCGAGAAACACAGCAACGCCTACGTCTGGCTCACAGGCACCGACGCCTCGTCTGACCGTGATGGACGGCGAGCTCTTGTGGACATCATCAAGGGCTGCGTACCGGTGGCGCTACGTGAGTCGCACCAGGAGGAGCACGCCGCGTTGCGTTATCCCGCAGACACTGACCCGCAGCCCATCTTGGCTCGGGAACAGCGTCTGGTGCGGGATAACAAAGCTACGGACTGGACACCCACCGAGGAGACCAGGAAGCTCTCCCTGTACAACCGGCTGGACCCGGTGTTTTACACCGCGGTCAAGGTGCGGTATCCTCTCGCGGCCGACCTCGCGCATGTCTCCTTGGCATCTCTCCGCTCCCTTGTGGTAGAGATCTATCAGGCTTGGGCGCAGACGGGGACGGGGAAGGCGGTTTCGGGCAAGAGCGGCATCTCCGCGCAGCTCTCCAGCACCGAGTACGGCGCCCTCCTCAACAAGATCAACGAGCTCCAGGATTTGCTGCGGCAACAGCGCGGGACGGATGCGCCACCGGCGCAGCAGCAGCGACAGCAGCCGCAGCGGCAGCAGCGGCAGCAGCAGCAGCGCGGTACGCAGCGGGGGTTCCGTGTCGGCACGCACCCGTTGCCGCCGGTCGGTTTTGACCGTGACGATCAGAAGGCGAGGCCTTTTTGCGGGAAATGCAAAAAGGCGGGGAAAGGTGAGCAGTACCATTTCTACCGCGACTGTCCGTTGGGCGGGCGTCAGCATCCCCCGCACTCGGCCGCGGCATTCTGCATTCCCATTGACGAGGAGGACGCGGAGGGGGTGCGTGCATTGGCCATGTGTGCCCTGTTCCAGCAGGCGGCGGATGATGGGGCCGAGGCTTTTGCCACTGCGGCATCTACGTACGGGCCGCCTGCGGTACTCTGTGCGGGTGCGGTTGGCGGGATCGACGTGTCCGCCTACGGCTTCACGGTAGAGCCGCAGCAGCCTGCTGACGAGCCCGCAGGTGACGACATTCATCAGCGCGGCTGGACGATCTCGCCGCGGAGGTCCATGCCGCGGCAAACTGCAAGGTGCACTACACCCACGCATCCTTCCCACCACCGGCGGTTCTCGAGCCGCATGCATCGGCTCTGGTGTGCGGCCCCGCGGCAGCGGGGAACATGCCGGAGGAGCAGGTTCCGGCAGGTGGTGCGGCGGCATCGGCATCCGCCGTGCCGGCCCCTGCTATACCTGTCTCGCAGGAGGAGGGTGTGAAGCCCGTGCCGCTTCAATCGGCGCGGGTGACTGCCACGACGGACGGTGAGTTCCCTGGGTTCGTTCAGACTGTCAACCACGCCGCCATCGCGCCGGTTGACCTCACCGGCTACGACACCGACGACTACGAGGACTTTGCCGACGGCAGCTTCCGGCTAAAGCCGCGGGGTTCGCCTCCGTCGGCCAATCATGTGTCCGGGCCGCCCGTAGACGAGCAGAGGTCCTACGGTTGTGGGAAGCCGCCCTGGGGCTTTCCTGCCACAGTTGGGCCGTGGGGCATTCCTTTCCTCCTTTCCCTCGTTCTTTGCATCTCGATCATGGGGGTGGCAGCTGTGCCCGATGCTCAGTCGGCTGCGGGATTGCCTTCGCCTGGTGGTGCGGATCTCGATTGGGAGACTCCGTCAATTTTCTCCACGAATGAATTTGTTGAATCCGTGATCCCGGCTCAGGGTTTCTTTGTGGCTGACAATGTGCCACCGCTTGAGCCGCCTGAGCCCCCTGACATCTTTCAGGATCTTGCTCAGGCAGATTTGAGCTTCGACATGGCCTTCTTCTACGGTGTGGCTCTACATGAGAGAGGTCCATGACTCGCGCCACCCCCCCACACATGCCAGATCGCGAAAATGGTCACAGAGTATCGCAGGCTCCGCGTCTGCAGAATTGGATTCAAAAAGCATTCTGAAGCCGCGGAAAGGGAATCTTCCGACGCTTACCTGTCGCCCTTGTCGACAAATTAAGAATATATATATGGAGGAGACGCCGAAGGCCATGGTTGCATCAGCGTATCTGGGAATTGGGCCATCCAAGCCCGATGCCATTAGATAAACATCGACTTGATCCGTCGGTCGTATATATTTATCAATTTAAAATGAACAAATGCAACGTCAGCTCAGATATTTGTTGGTGACAGGTTTCTTGCGTTCCAAATGGTGGTACAGATTGCGATGTCCATCGGTGCATCCATGTCGGATCCCGATGGAATTTGAGATAGAATCATTGCCATTGACCAATCATTTTTCGTGCATTTGACGCTATCAGTCGTTGAAGGTCCCAGCACTCAGCATCCTTGCCATCACTTTCGTGCCTGCTTTGTGTGCAAGTATTTTTGTGCGTCTAGATTGAGGCAGAATATTAACCTTGCGATTGTTTAACCGTGTCTGTGTTATGTAGCTGTCTTGGGGAGTTGTGCCAGGTTGTCTTTGTTTTCGGATCCGTCGAGAAAACAACGGCCAACGCCATAAAGAGCGCCGTACACTTCGTGATTCCGCAGCCTGTAGGTGACTCCTTGAATGTGGACTCTTTTCTCGAACAGTAAACCGGAAATCTGACTCGCGCACGGCACGCGTACTGCCCTGGGCACAGCGGGAAAAGACAGCATTCCTTCGTGGCAGTAGCTCGAAATAGAGCGCTGGAAATGTCTTCCAGAGATCTCAGTTATAACCTGAGTTGCCATACTTTTCAGCTTCGTGTCAGCTTTTTTCAGCTCTTTCCGATATCAGTATGCGCGAAGCTTTGGTTTTATTAATTCTTCTGTGAGTCTATGACCACGGTCGATTCTGTTGCAAGCCTGCTTGTTGAAACTTTTGCGTTTGTGATATTAGCTCAACATAGAGCGCCGGGGAATATCTCCGGAGATCTCAGTTTGAATCTGAGATATCACAGCTTTGCTCTTCTCTTCTCACTTCCTGGCTGCACAGCAGTCTTAGCCAATCAAGGTACTGTAATTTTAGTGTTTTCCCTTGTGAGTGATGCAGCCTTGACTGTGCTCACGAAGCTGCCATCGTAGCTTGTATGTTTTGCGTTCGGCACTGCACGTTTAATGTGACGTTTTGCTGAACGGCCCGAAACGACTGTCCTGAATATGTGAGGGGTTGCCGTGTGATCGGGTGGCCCTCTTTCACCTCAGGTTTAATTCCTGACATCCCCGAAGCTCGGGTACATACATGTTCTCAGCTCTGGGAACGTGTATCCGAGTCTCGCTTTCCGAGCACAGGCTAAAATGCCGGGCTTAAGTATTTGAAGGGGTTGCAGTCTGGCAGAATAATAGGCTGTCAGCGCAAGTTAGATTCCTCACATCCATCTTTCCGGATGTTCAACATGAATATGTGAGTACAGCTAGGGTTATGAATATGTGAGCTAGACTTGATATGCACGAGCGAGGGGGCTGCAATTGCGGCCCATATATGGGGTGATATATTGGAACATTTTGACATAATGAACGGAGTTTGGAGCTGCCGCCGAAATTATTTACTTACGAGGCGCTAGATCATAGGGTTATGAATATGTGAGCTGAGTTTAATATGCATATGGAAAGGTTGGGTTTCACCATTAAAGTTAACTGCTGATGCACCATGATCTATCATGCATATGCTGGGTTCCTCAATTCAATTGACATATATCTATCATTCCGAACACTCAGCATCAGCCCTCCTCTATGGGAACCGAAATTCTGATGGCCATCGTCATATTATGCGAAAGTCGTGCGGGAAACATTTTGGGTTTCACTTTAAACTCGATGTCTCGGGATGCATCAAGCATGTGACGGCTTCCTGAGCTCGTAACACACATATCTATCGTTCCGTATGCTCAGCATCAGATCATCTCGACCGGAACCGAAAATTTGTTGGGTATTTCCCGATTATGCGAGACTGCGGAAGCCATCGTGAGTTTCACTGTAAAATCGATATCTCTCGATGCACCCCGATCCATCACACATATGACGGCTTCCTGAGCTCATACCACATATATTTATCATTTAGATTGTAGAGTATCAGCCCATCTCGACCGGAACCGAAAATCCGTAGGGTATTTCCCCATTACGCGAAACTACGGAAGATATTGTGAGTTTCATTATAAATTCGATGTCTATCGATGCACCGCGATGCATCATGCATATGATGGCTTCCTATGCTCATAGCACATAAATGTATCATTTGGAATGCTCAACATCAGCCCATCTCGACCGGAACCGAAAATATGTAGGGTATTTCATATCACGCGAAACTGCGGAAGCCATTGTGAGCTACACTATAAAATCGATATCTCGGGATGCACCGCGATGCATCGTGCATATGATGGCTTCCTGAGCTCACAACACATGAATCTATCATTTGGAATGCTCATCATCAGCTCATCTCGACCGGAACCGAAAATATGTAGGGTGTTTCATATCACGCGGAAGCCATTGTGAGCTTCATTATAAATTCGATATCTATGGATGCACCGCGATGCATCATGCATATGATGGCTTCCTATGCTCATAGCACATAAATGTATCATTTGGAATGCTCAGCATCAGCCCATCTCGACCGGAACCGAAAATATGTAGGGTATTTCATATCACGCGAAACTGCGGAAGCCATTGTGAGCTACACTACAAAATCGATATCTCGGGATGCACCGCGATGCATCATGCATATGATGGCTTCCTGAGCTCATAACACATAACTCTATCATTTGGAATGCTCAGCATCAGCTCATCTCGACCGGAACCGAAAATATGTAGGGTATTTCATATATCACGCGGAAGCCATTGTGAGCTTCATTATAAATTCGATATCTATGGATGCACCGCGATGCATCATGCATATGATGGCTTCCTATGCTCATAGCACATAAATGTATCATTTGGAATGCTCAGCATCAGCCCATCTCGACCGGAACCGAAAATATGTAGGGTATTTCATATCACGCGAAACTGCGGAAGCCATTGTGAGCTACACTATAAAATCGATATCTCGGGATGCACCGCGATGCATCATGCATATGATGGCTTCCTGAGCTCATAACACATAACTCTATCATTTGGAATGCTCAGCATCAGCCCATCTCGACCGGAACCGAAAATATGTAGGGTATTTCATATCACGCGGAAGCCATTGTGTGCTTCATTATAAAATCGACATCTCGGGATGCACCGCGATGCATCATGCATATGATGGCTTCCTGAGCTCATAGCACATAAATGTATCATTTGGAATGCTCAGCATCAGCCCATCTCGACCGGAACCGAAAATATGTAGGGTATTTCATATAACGCGAAACTGCGGAAGCCATTGTGAGCTACACTATAAAATCGATATCTCGGGATGCACCGCGATGCATCATGCATATGATGGCTTCCTGAGCTCATAACACATAACTCTATCATTTTGAATGCTCAGCATCAGCTCATCTCGACCGGAACCGAAAATATGTAGGTTATTTCATATCACGCGGAAGCCATTGTGTGCTTCATTATAAAATCGATATCTCGGGATGCACCGCGATGCATCATGCATATGATGGCTTCCTGAGCTCATAGCACATAAATGTATCATTTGAAATGCTCAGCATCAGCCCATCTCGACCGGAACCGAAAATATGTAGGGTATTTCATATCACGCGAAACTGCGGAAGCCATTGTGAGCTACACTATAAAATCGATATCTCGGGATGCACCGCGATGCATCGTGCATATGATGGCTTCCTGAGCTCATAACACGTAACTCTATCATTTGGAATGCTCAGCATCAGCCCATCTCGACCGGAACCGAAAATATGTAGGGTATTTCATATCACGCGAACTGCGGAAGCCATTGTGAGCTACACTATAAAATCGATATCTCGGGATGCACCGCGATGCATCATGCATATGATGGCTTCCTGAGCTCATAGCACATAACTTTATCATTTGGAATGCTCAGCATCAGCCCCATCTCGACCGGAACCGAAAATATGTAGGGTATTTCATATCACGCGAAACTGCGGAAGCCATTGTGAGCTACACTATAAAATCGATATCTCGGGATGCACCGCGATGCATCGTGCATATGATGGCTTCCTGAGCTCATAACACGTAACTCTCTCATTTGGAATGCTCAGTATCAGCCCATCTCGACCGGAACCGAAAATATGTAGGGTATTTCATATCACGCGAAACTGCGGAAGCCATTGTGAGCTTCATTATAAAATCGATATCTCGGGATGCGCCGCGATGCATCATGCATACGATGCTTTTCTGAGTTGATAACACACACACACACACATATATATATATATCATTCTCAGCAAACGGAACAACCCCCTTACGCCGAAATGGAAATTATCAAGCGGGCATTTTGTTGATCGTCGTATACTATACCTCCCAATATTAGGGTACCCTTTCTGAAACTTTGACAACAGATACATTATTGATATTGGGAGAACCCGCCGTGTTAGCAAAACAGAACAGTGGAAGTCAAATAACTTGGGTAAAATTAATCTTGTAACAAGAAGATCGGTTGTGCCCCAACACAGAAATCTTGCAGCAGCAATACAAATTCGCGGAGGCTCAAACACATGAAGCACACGTATAATCTAAAATGTTTGCTATACATATACAATTACTCTGTTACATGTTCTATTACTGATACATTTCTAAAAAACTAACCGTCGATGCCCTTTCTTGGCTGGCGGTGGTGGGGCTGGTGACAGCAACGCCGCACGAATGAGGCGGCCTCCTCGCTCAAGTTGTCTTCTGGCCGCTATCTTATCCCCTGTCACTTTGTTGGCAACAGTCAGCGATGGGGGGGGGAGCACGATATTTGGAAGTAACCTCAAATGGGTATCTGCATGTTACTGCCCGCTTTTGAAGAAGCTGGTTTGCCAGAGAGCCATATTTGGTCGGTCCCCGCTGAATCTGCGGGGGGCGCGAGACCGGAATCTCGGCAGCGGGCAAGCCAGGGCAGCAGCTCTCTCCCTCGCCCTCGGAACATTCAGGAATACAATCAGGCACTGTTTCAACAGGCACAGGCACCGCTTCGTCAGGCAAGGCGACATGAGTGTCGTTCCGACGCTCATATCTTTTATACTGCCTCTTTCGTTGCCTCCGAGCATTCGAATCTTTCCCCCGCTTTCCCATTCCTGCGTACGCCCACAACGCAACACGAGGGACACAGGCTCACACCACTGGGCACACCAGGTTTATGCACCACGCATGCAAGCAGGTTTCTCGTAAGACGTTGACTGTGATAAGACGCCCGCGAGCGGAGGCCACGGGCCAACCAGCATCGAAAGAGCGTGAAAACGAACCCCCGAGACCCAGTAGACACATGCGCTCGTGGTAGGACTCCCTCGAGCGGAGGCCACGGGCCAACCAGCATCGAGAGATAGATAGAGTGTAAGAACGGACGTGTTGGGAAACTGTGATAGGACTCCCTCAAGCGGAGGCCACAGGCCAACCAGCATCGAGAGACCGTGAGGACATACGTGTTGGGAAACTATGATAGGACTCCCTTGAGCGGAGGCCACGGGCCAACCAGCATCGAGAGATTGTGAGCACAGAACTTCTCAACACGGAAGTGTTGGGAAAGTGTGATAGGACTGCCTCGAGCGGAGGCCACAGACCAACCAACATCGAGAGACCGTGAGAACAGAAGTGATGGGAAATTGTGATAGGACTCCCTCGAGCGGAGGCCACAGGCCAACCAGCATCGAGAGAGTGTGAACATCCCAAGACCAAGACGCATGCGCTTGTGATTAATATGTAGGAATACCTCGAGCGGAAGCCACAGGCCAACCAGCATCGAGAGAGTCGGTGTGAGAACAGACGTGTTGAGAAAATGCGGTAGGACTCCCTCGAGCGGAGGCCACAGGCCAACCAGCATCGAGAGAACAGCCGTGTTTGAAAACTGCGATAGGACTCTCCCAAGCGGAGGCCACAGGCCAACCAGCATCGAGAGAGTGTGCGTGAGAAGTCTAGCCCACCTTGTAATATGCAGGGTGCTGCGCTCACGCACGAGTGATGCCACGGAAATTTTTAAAGCATCTGTGAACACGAAGTTCAAATTCATCGGGCGCCAGGAACGACGGAAGTAAGGTTCACGCTACGATTTCCACCTAATTGATCTCAGGGTTCGCGATTTATCATTTTTTTATCTTATTTGTAATCGTCATTTTTCTACATCTCTCCTGAACAATGCCACCTCATCGAAAAGCTATCTTCCGTTATACCAAAGATCTTTCCATCGAAATTCAATATTCCTAGGCGGGCCAACCGGGTCCAATCGAGATGGTTCGTTTCAGATCAGAAATTATATTCGCGACTGAGTTGGCCAAACGTCTGCATGTCGAATGAAGGATGTCATAGCGACAACAATGAAGTCAGAGCTCGCGAACGACCGACGTGGCACACGTATTGTAAGAGTTCATGCCACGGTCCATGTATTCGTGTGAGCCAACTGAACCCAGATGTAAATTGTACACCAGGGTACTGTAGCCCCACTGACTATCGATTTCGGGGGGGGAGGCGCGCGTCATGCTTTCGGGAACCCTCCCTTCGGGTCCAACTTGATTGAGACCACAGCTGGCTACTTTGGTGCTGTCGATTGACTTCTTGTTCACTCTGGATGCACACCAACATGGTGGTGTGCGGAACTCCGGTGACTTCAACAACTTTTCTGGTTTATGTTTTGCTTTTGACATCTACAAGTTACATTCTGGCTTGCTAGCTCGGTGCCTTTCATTTGTTTAGCGGGTGCACAATGCCCGTAGGTTTCTGCACCTGTGCTAGCTAGAGGGTTTCCAATTTGTGTTTCAGAATTGCACAGTTGGATTAGCAGTTAGGTCTGTCAACCTGGCTCCTGCCCTAACTTATCTTACATTATCCGACTCTCCTAGACAGTCACCACCCACAGTGCTGGGGTGGTGTGCTGAAATCTGTATAGGCAGCCCTGACTGGGAGTCCCGGTCAGGCCCCTATGACAGACTCCTAGGACCAACACTGGACTGCTGACTGATCTATAGGTTCGTACTGTGACACACGCTGTGTCACAGGTAGGCTAGACTCCGAAACCGTCCGAGACCGTTCCGGGTATATCTAGCTTAGGGTTTATTTATCTTATGAGTTTATCCACACAGTTCGGGAGTTTCTGATATCTAGTGAACTAGGATATTCCAGTAAGCGTAAATCGTACGCTGACGATGAAGAGGACGAAAAGTTAATGCGCAAAGCAGAGAAAGAAGTTAAGGCTGAAAAGATTCACGCTGCCCAAGCCGCGGCTGCCAAGGGGCGAAACAAGGGCCTAGGCAGGGGTGCCTTTTCAGCTTCTCGTCCTACCGCTCCTGGAGCACCTCCGCCACCGCCACCTGTTCAGGCAGGGCGTGGCAGTCACCTCCAATGCTGGAATTGTAACGAGTTTGGACACCACCAAAACCAATGCTCGCAGCCGCGCCCGGCTGGCAGAGGCCGTGGCAGAGGATCGGACCGTTGAATTGTTAAAAATGTAGAGCCACGAAGGCCACTACTGTCAGCTTAAGCGGAATGCTTAACAGTTGAGGTGGAATGCCCAACTTAAATGTAATTTGTGGGGACGAACCCTAAATTTGTAATGAATCTTGGCCCGCGGGCTGTTGTTCCTTGTGTTCCAGGTTCTGAATTCTCTGAGGAAGAGCTTGTCGGGGCCATACCCTTGTGTGAACAGGGCGTTCCGGTGCCCCGTGTTGCGGGGAGACTTAGGGAACGAGCACCCTTTTGGCGGACCTTTGTCCGCTCTTCGTATGTGATGTCTTGGATTGAGAGAGGGTTTAACTTGAAGTTTAAAGATGGCAGGGCTCCGCCCCGAGTACACTTGGCTAACCACGTGTCAGCTGTTAGGCACGCCACCTTCGTTACTGACGCTGTGCAGGAGTGTGTCCTTATGGGCGCCCTGAGAGAGGTGCCCAGCAAGCCGCGGGTTGTACTGCCTTTAATGGTAGACGACTCTCGGGACAAGCTAAGGCTAATTTTCAACGGTAAGTGGCTCAATGCCTTTCTGATCTTTCCGAAGTTCAAGTATGAGCACCTGCAACCTTTTGTAGACCTGCTTAGGAGGGGTGACGGGCTGTTTTACTTTGACTATAAGTCAGGGTATTACCACGTGGACCTCCACGAGATGTCTCGTACATATGTTGCTGTTGAGTGGCAGGGCAGGTTCTTTGAGTTCTGTGTGCTGCCGTTTGGTCTAGCCCCAGCTTGCTGGGTGTTTACGAAGATCAACAAGGAGCTCGTAGGTAAGTGGCGGGGTCTCGGGTTCCGTGTGCACCCCTACGTGGACGACTTTGCCTTTGCTGTGAGGGCTCCTACACTCACGGACCCTTCGGCTTTGGCTGTGTTGTCCCGTATTATGCGGGACGTGCGGGAGGCAGGCTGGCTCGTGTCAGAGTCTAAGTCTCAGCTGTTTTTCACACGGGCCCTTGTGCATATAGGCATAGGCATAGACCTGGAGGGGGGGGTCTTGTTCGTGCCTGAAAAGGCTTTGAGCAAGATCCGTGCTTGTGTGTCAGACTTGTTGAGGCTGTTTCATAGGCTGCCTCTGAGGCTTGTGGCTAAGTTTGCAGGCTTAGTTAATGCACAGTGGTTTGTGCTAGGGGGTGTCACTAGATTGTATGCTAGGGCGGCTGCAGTACTCATAGCCGACACCCTGACTTGGGGCTCGTGGGCTTCTCATGTCCCGGGCACTGATGCTCTTCGGGCAGAGCTGGAGTTTTGGCTGACAGACGGCTTTCGTAGGCATCAGAGAGGCATTTGGGAGCCCAGGGGGGCGGGGCTTCAGCTGGAGACAGTCCATGCGGACACCTCTGAGGTGGCATGGGGTTCCTGGCTGGAGCAGTCCTTTGGGGGACCTGAGCTGCTTGGCCACAGTTATCTGACCATGTCGGACAGACTGAAGTCATCCACTCTCAGGGAGCTCAGGGGCATTTTTGACTCTCTCCGAGCATTTGATGTGGCTGGCAGGCTGAGAGGGAAGAGGGTGCTTGTCATTTGTGACAACCAGGCTGTGCATTTTGTCATTGAAACACGCTATTCGATGAAATTGACATTAGGGTAGATAATTGACATTAGCTGTTTTTGGCGATATTTAGAAAATATATGTGCTGAAAATGTTAATGTTGAAAATAATTTTGCTCGCAGGCCTCCGCAACGGTAAAATTACAAGACACGTACGAAAATGTTTCCGAGACACGGTGAAGCATGCAATTTATTTTCTGTGCTGTAAATGGTAGCGAGCATGACATACAAAAGAAATGAGCAATTGCCATATCAGATTTCTCTAATAATCGTATTTACATTATGTACATATATTTCTTGCGTCTTAGTCAGCTGATTCTATTCACATTTCAACATCGCTACCGTCGTCTAGGTCTTTACACCTCTGGTCAGGTCTGGACCGGTCTGGACAGGTCGGCACTTCCTCATTTCCCTCGTTTTCGCTATTGTCTTCATCGCCTTCGGTTTCTTCCATTTGCCCGTTATCAATTCGTCTTTTCTTGGCTCTTTGCGCAAGCAGTGCCACTATAAGTTGCCCATACTGTTCTTCTGGGATACAACCTTTTGCTTCGTTAGCTGCGATGTTCCACGCTAGCAATATCTCTGCACTTTTGAAGGGCTCAGTTGACGGCGTATCGGATGCGTTCGGTTAGTATGATACCTACTGTCATCATATGACATGTGTGACTGTTTTACCCGAGAAATTCGATGACTGACCCAAACTTGAACAAAAAGCCTCATTAGCCTAATGAGCAGTTTTGCAAACTTTCTGGCCTTTACGATTTTTTTTACAGTTAGTATGATACCTACTGTCATCATATGACATGTGTGACTGTTTTACCCGAGAAATTCGATGACTGACCCAAACTTGAACAAAAAGCCTCATTAGCCTAATGAGCAGTTTTGCAACTTTCTGGCCTTTACGATTTTTTTTACAGTTAGTATGATACCTACTGTCATCATATGACATGTTTGACTGTTTTACCCGAGAAATTCGATGACTGACCCAAACTTGAACAAAAAGCCTCATTAGCCTAATGAGCAGTTTTGCAACTTTCTGGCCTTTACGATTTTTTTTACAGTTAGTATGATACCTACTGTCATCATATGACATGTGTGACTGTTTTAACCGAGATATTTGATGACTGACCAAAAGGTCTCATTAGCTTAATGAGCAGTTTTTCTTTTTTTTACTTTACTGCAGGATTCTGGCACAACCGACTTTAATTCACCAGTAAAGCTTCCCAATGGCTGGACCGCATGCTTCACACAATCTGCTGTTCGGAAGGCAAACAAAGATCGTTTCGGGAAGTCCTCGGTGTCAGCACACCAGTGTCTCTGTATAAATTGTGTACTGGAAACAGCTCAACAGACAGTGGGGACCCGAGAGCCGACGGAACAAACGGATCACTAGACTCGTATAGAAGGACATAAATACTGAGTCTAGGTCACTAGCTGTACACCGAGAATGACACACTGGATATGACACCTGACTGTACGAACTAGTCAGGCTGTCATTTCCAGCACACCACCTCATTTGAGGTGCACAACTTGTGACAGCACACCACCCTAGCTACTAGAGTTTACCGAAAGAAATGTAAGATGTCAACTCTAGGGGCTAGCTAGGTCTCAAGATGTGGCTGAGTGCCAAAGCATAAAGTACATGCTAGGATGAGCTGTGAGCAACGAGATAAAAATAATAATACGTCTCCGATCACAAATTCTTTTTCCCGCAAGTGGCTGGGTAACCACGCAAGAAACCGCCGGTCTGCATGTTGGATTAGGCAGCTAAAATTAAGAAGACCCTGCCGGTCGATGTAGCGTTGTTGTCTTGCACTCTGAAAAGGGATCTCCGCCCATGGATAACGTGCCATAAAAAAAAAACAAACGCTGCTCGCAAGTGGCTAGGATAGCAAAATAAGATGCCAAAATGAACCTTCGATCTCAACTACAGCTAGTGGCTGGCTCCCAAGTAACGCCCCGCCGGTCAACGAAAAAAAAATCAGTAATCATCGGAATAGTACTCGTCGTCGACATACTCGTCAAAATGCTCAGCGAACTCCTCTGACGCACCACCATACTCGTGAGAGTCGTAAGCCCCTGCGTCCCAGGCAGCCCACTCCTCTGCGGTGTACCCACCATCGAGCTCTTCTCCTTCAGCGAAAGCCGTCTCCGGAAAATTTTCGTTCTCAAATTCTTCTCTGTCTGGCCCATGAAATGAAACTGTGCCCACAGAAAACTCGCGTTGCGGTAAAAAGTCCTCCCCAAGTGGGGGCTCCAAAACTCCGCCATAAGAATGTGGTTGGGAACCTGTGCCCAACTCGAATTCCTGTTCCAGTCGATCGCTCGAAAAATTCGGAGCGGCCAAGTGGCCATAGTGCTCCTCCTCTACCTCACAACTGTCGTCAGTATCGTCGAAATACCCAACAGGGTACTCCGATTCATCTTCGGTCTCACTACTCTCATACTCCTCAAGCTGGCGCTGTCCAGAATGCAAATAAGAATGCGTTGAGGGAGGGGCATGAATGTAATGTACTTCTGTGCGCACAGGAGGGGCCTGTGGCACAACGTCTCTCGCCCTAGGGATACTAGGCGAGGGTCTGGTGGTTGTGACCTGACAAGAAACAGATCTCGAATTCGAATAAACTACGCAGTCACCAACTCCCTTGTCGCAAAAGGATACACCGGAAATCCCGGATTCCACGGTTTCAGGCTCAGCGCCCTGAGCACCACCAACGTGTGTGCTAGCCTCTGAAACAACAATCTGAAGAACAACAGGCGTAGAAGCCGCCGATAATGCCACCGGAAAATTCGAGCTCTTGAGATGCGAAAGGGCGCGCGCCATAGAATGAATCAGGCTGAGAGTGCGCGAGCGGTTCAAAGAGTCCAAGTTTGCCAACTTGCCATCAATGGAAGCTAGAAGAGCTGTAAGCTCATCGCTCGAAGAAATCTGAGGATAATCCATAAGAAACAAGGGAAATCAAACAAGGAATCAACTCAAGAAAAATCGTAGAGCACCACCTCGTCGTAACAACCCACTGCCAAAGAGCGTTCCAAGCTCTAGCGTAATTCTGATCTAGAGTGTCTCACAAGGCGTGAGAACACTCAAACGAAAGATATAGACCAAAATAAATAAAATACTACGCTAGAAACAAATCACGCAAGCGTGAAGTGAGTCCCATAACCTGCTGGAAACAGCTCAACAGACAGTGGGGACCCGAGAGCCGACGGAACAAACGGATCACTAGACTCGTATAGAAGGACATAAATACTGAGTCTAGGTCACTAGCTGTACACCGAGAATGACACACTGGATATGACACCTGACTGTACGAACTAGTCAGGCTGTCATTTCCAGCATTGTGGTAAACAAGGAGAAAAGCGGTGTGGCGGCTGTCACCAAGCAGTATACTGTTCCCATGATTGTGCGAAGCAGCACTGGAAGTCGAGCCATCGACAGGAATGTAGTAAATCAAAACTAAAGAAGTAGGCATACAATTACATTG
>LGRX02008520.1:0-33330 GCA_001247695.2 Cymbomonas tetramitiformis
AAAAGAAATAATGTTCTTGTGAATTCGCTCGAAGTAAGCTGCCAACTGCCAAAACTGCTCAAGAGCCTGGATCCACCAGTGCACCTGGGTGCCCCTGCGGTCACCATAACTCAAGGCACAGCTAATTCCCAGTTGATGCTGGAAAAGAAATAATGTTCTTGTGAATTCGCTCAAAGTTAGGCTGCCAAAGGAAGTTGAGTACCCTAAGCAGCTCATTAAGAATAAGTCACTTTCTCGTTAATTCGCTGACGCAAGTCTGAAAAGTGCTTTTTTGTGCACTCCAGGTGGCTAGGGAATTGAGCCACCACCCCAGCTCTTTGACACCTGACCAAACCTGCCTTGCTCTGAATAGCTTTTCCAATTTAAAATATGTACGAATTCCGAGACGAAGATACTTATACTGAGTGAACGTGAATGCGTACGCAACTTGAAGTACAAACAATATGCTCGCGTGCGTATTCCATGCGCGCGCGAATCCGGAGGTAACCGCAACACAGTCCACATTACATAAGAAAGCAAGCCATACAAAAGAAACCACTCTTAATTGACGCAAAGTTAGGCATTCTGCCTCCAATATACGGTCTCACTGTGTCCATATCGACATACAAGCTAATTAAGGAACCAAGGAGTGTCCACAACTGTGCTATGCGCTAATCCAGCCTTCATCCATACTCAAAGAGCAACGCGCATTCGCAACACGAGTCAACCTACCACAGTGGGGGACCCAGACTTAGGCGTCTGGGTCCCCACTCTCCAGTGAGTAAACTACTTCTCTATATATATACGCTGCGCGCTTGCCCACGAATAACCCAGTGAGTGGGAAATTGGAAAAGTGCTACTGAAAAGCTGTCCGTTCGGACTCTCCGATATCATATCCACAGATCTGTCTCGTAACCTCCGAACTACCAGTCTCCTGTCCGCGCATCGCGCTCTCACCTCTGCGCGACCACCGCCTGTGTCACCTTATCTCACCGCCTCCTACGATCGTGCCCACGTCGTCAGTCGTCTCCCAAACATCTGCCACATGCACCATCGGCTATACTCTGCAGTCTGTGTCACATCTGAAACCAGCCATACACTGTCATCAGCAGTCTGCATCGCGACTACGTCATAAGCAAGCCAGTGCCACATACGATAATCTGTCATACGTACGTCACACCTGTGTCACAATGTGTCACCAGCTGGACAACCCGGCTTCCGTCCCATGAAAAGCCGGAGTTTGTTACACCTGGACTGCTCAGCATACTGCTTCAATATATATGCAGCATATCTTCAAGCTCCATGGTCTTCCGAGGAACATCATCTCAGATCGAGACCCCAGATTTACTTCTTCATTCTGGCAAACACTGTGGAAATCTACTGGTACGAGATTGTCTATGACGTCTTCACACCATCCACAGTCGAATGCAAGCAATGAGAGAAGCCATGCCTTCATTGAGGACATCCTCAGGTATTTTTCATTTTGTTTGATGCATGATTCACCATCCTCCGGTTTATAACTGATTAGATAGTATTTTTCTCCTCAGGTGTTGTTGCAATGATACTTCAGCCAATTCGTGGGAGGACAAATTGCCTCTGGTGGAGTTTGCAATTAACAACACGGTTTCTGCTACGACTGGTTACACACCATTTTATCTCGACTCGATGGCGCAGCCACTTTCGCCTCATGATCTGGCAATCACTATTCCGCCAGAAGCTCCTGTTCCAATACAGAATGCTATTCGAGATCATTTTGACCAGTACTCGGCTGTACATGCCAACGCGGTAGACAACATTTCCCGAGCAGCAGAAATTAGCCAAGCCAGATTCAATAAAACTCACATGCCTCGGCAATATGCAGTTGGGCAGAAAGTTCTTTTACGGACCGAGTTTATTCAATGGACTGGTTTGACAGAGGCAGGCAGACACTTTAAGCAGCCATACATTGGGCCGTTTATCATATCTAAAGTGCTCAGCCATGGACGTGCTTATGAGTTAGATTTCGGGGATCTCGACATTCGTATCCATCCGGTTCAGCCTGTATCCAGAATAGAGCTGTACAATGACTCAATCCAAGCACCTTTGCCTCTGCCACAGATGATCACCGAAGAAGGGCAACCATTGTTTGAGATATCACATAATATACTCTCAGATAAGATCACTAGAGGTGTCAAGTACTATTTAGTGCGATATGCAGGCTACGGCCCTGAGCATGACACCTGGGTCAAAGCCACAGAGCTGACCAATGCAGCAGACATGATAGCTGCCTATGAAGGCTAACATTTTATTAAGCCTATTACCCTTACTTCTTATAATATATACTAATACATGTCGATCATCTATATACCTTGCTCTTAATGTTCTGTCATTATGTTGCATAAGAAGCAGGAAATTGATCCTTCCTTGCTAAGGTGTAGTGAGCCTTGTACCAAATCATACCCTTGCACAGATACGCATACATGCGGGTACCATATCTGTGGATAAATAAAACCTGCCATGCTACCTTTGCCAGACCGTGGTTTGTCATTCGGATCTTATGGCCAGTAATCCGCAGCTACCGGATACTGAGGTGGACGGAGTTGTGATCCTGAGTTATGATTGACACACATAACTAAAACGAATTTCACATTAGTACGTTGTCGAATCCACTCTATGAAATGTTCGTCAGAGCGCGCGTACCGGACCGAAAAGAAAAGGAGCACTGGGGCAGATCGGGTGAAGGATTTAAAGTGGACTCATAGAGACCCTCCAATATCTCTTTAAGCAGGGCCCACTCCGTTTGCATTAAAAACAAGCCGAAATTTCGAATATTCGGAAGGGGCTCTCCATAGTATTTCTGTGAACTTCGGGGAGTAAGCTCTCTGAAGGGAGGAAGAGGTGGATGCATTATATAAAGCCGTATGGGACGACAGGTAGGGTGCAGTTGGCGTGCTGTAGCGGCGTGTAGCTCGATGGCCAAGGCAAGATGCATGGTGGGGATGACGAAGGACATCAGGTGGGATGTGGGACTACCGCGCCTTGCCACATGGAGGCTCGGCACACCCCTAATTCTAGTGCAAAAGGTTGTTGATGTAGACTGTGGTAGGTGGGGGCATTGGAGGGGGTGTGGCCCGAGCATGGTTGCGCTGACGGAGCAGGGCGTAGCGAGCGAACCGCTTCGATTCGTGCGGCGCGCGAGGTGTCCCAACACACTAGAAGAGTGGCGAAATAATACTTTTGGGGTGGTTGGCGGGGGGGCAGGGTGGGGAGGTTCGAAATGCAGGCCGGCTCTCAGGGTTCGGGTCTTACGCGTACGTGGGTCGCAAGGCTGAAAAAAACCGGACCGTCATAGAGATATGGCCAATGAATCCAAACTCGGTCTCGTGGTGCCATGTGCATCGAAAACAATGTAACACATGCCCTGAAGGGTCACTCGACCGCTGGGGTGGCTTGGAGCCCCATGGATCCGCCGATTTCGAAGGGGGGCTAGGGCAGGATATCTCTATGACGGTCCACCCCCCAGAATTGGTGGGACGACAGGTAGGGTGCAGTTGGCGTGCTGTAGCGGCGTGTAGCTCGATGGCCAAGGCAAGATGCATGGTGGGGATGACGAAGGACATCAGGTGGGATGTGGGACTACCGCGCCTTGCCACATGAAGGCTCGGCACACCCCTAATTCTAGTGCAAAAGGTTGTTGATGTAGACCGTGGTAGGTGGGGGCATTGGAGGGGGTGTGGCCCGAGCATGGTTGCGCTGACGGAGCAGGGCGTAGCGAGCGAACCGCTTCGATTCGTGCGGCGCGCGAGGTGTCCCAACACACTAGAAGAGTGGCGAAATAATACTTTTGGGGTGGTTGGCGGGGGGCAGGGTGGGGAGGTTCGAAATGCAGGCCGGCTCTCAGGGTTCGGGTCTTACGCGTACGTGGGTCGCAAGGCTGAAAAAAACCGGACCGTCATAGAGATATGGCCAATGAATCCAAACTCGGGTCTCGTGGTGCCATGTGCATCGAAAACAATGTAACACATGCCCTGAAGGCTCACTCGACCGCTGGGGTGGCTTGGAGCCCCATGGATCCGCCGATTTCGAAGAGGGGCTAGGGCAGGATATGGCCAATGAATCCAAACTCGGTCTCGTGGTGCCATGTGCATCGAAAACAATGTAACACATGCCCTGAAGGGTCACTCGACCGCTGGGGTGGCTTGGAGCCCCATGGATCCGCCGATTTCGAAGGGGGGCTAGGGCAGGATAAGAGCGACACCATGCGACACCTGGACTCCGAAGCTGGAGGTGAACCGCCACTACGCGATCCTTCATTTCTCCGATCCGGGGAGTGAGATCGGACGATCAGCCTCCTGAATGACGGTCATCACTGATGACGGAAGGAAAGCCGGCGATCAACAGGGACAAGAGACGAGCAAGGAGCAGCATCAAGCGAAGGCACAGCGAAGGTAGAAGGTTTGTAGGCAGGAAGATCTTCCGTCATTAATTTTTTTCACTCCAAGTCACAATCGTTTTCTAGCATATGTGACGACTTACTTCGCCAAAATAATAGCTTAAGGAGTTAACATGGCTCGTAGAAAACCCTTCTTGTCGCAACAAGAATCCAACTAGAATCCATTCAGCCGTCCCCAAGTCCAGCCTGTAGGTGGTGGTCCCTGAGGGAGACCTAACTCACCTGGTGACCGAATGGCCTCAGCTACTGTGACTCGTGAATATCAACACGTATTTCACAAAGCCGTAATTTTTTTGTCAGCGCTTTGTTGCCCGTCACAAGTATGAACCGAATCAGAAAATTTTGGGTTCTTGGCATATTGTGCGCGGCAGTCTTAATCCTGAATTCGGGGCTGCAGCCATATCTCGATAGAGCCCATAGCGGAGAATCCCAAATAGGCTTTCCTGGTTACATACCCTTAAGTGGTGCGCACGAGCTGCTCCCTATTTGACCACCCACGACTCAGTACGCGCGATCCCGAAGCAGGGACGAATGGCAGGGGAAAACCACTTCCAAAGTCTAGCTGCATATGCAAGGCCACCTTATTCTGGGGGTCTTAACAGGCATTCTTCACAGCCGAAAGACCTCACATACCTGAAGGCTTCTGCTGGACTCTTCCGGTGGCACCGTGTTTCATCAAGCGAATCTTTACCTGAGAGGATCGCACATGCAACGGATCTCTTCTTTACATGTCCCTCGCTGTATGGGTTTTCAAAGAATTTTTGGTTACGCGAGCAAGATATTCTGAAGTGAATATGGTGTTTGTGTGTGTCGATGGCTCAGGGAATTATGCAGGGCTAAGAGGTCATCTGCATACCACGCATCCGCGCCTCATACCGCTCGATGAAGAGCAAGCGTTCGCCGTGGACCTGTGGTTTCGCTGGCGGCCAGACGAGACTTATCTTCAAAGTCTTCAAAGAAAAGTGGACAATAAGAAGCATTCGCAGCTGGCGGGATGCTTGCTTAGTCAGGGCGGCCGCTTCAGACTGACACACAACGCAAGTGCCGAAGGGAGCCTGGTGCGTTTTCAGCTGAGGGACGAGCATGGAACACTGTGGGAGCACGTCGCGGACTATTCCCTTCTACCGTATGAATGGTATCACCTCGTGGCATCCTTTGCCGCCGACACGCACTTTCTTCTCGCTATTAACGGCTTGGTATTCACCTACCCCGGCGCGCAAGTGCCGGGCCTCGCGCCTCTCGAGGACCACGTCGCAGATCCCTCGCTCTTTTGCGAGGCCTCTCGCCATACTCGGGAGGGGTTCAGCGCCGCAGCCCCTAAAGACGTTTATCCTCATCTCCTGCAAGGTCAGAATCGCGCTTTCTGCGTCGCACCACTTTGCTTTACGTCAACTCCGAGCCAGAATACGTTTAGAGCTTTCGTTGCATGCAGCTTGTCTACGCATATCATTCACCTCACCCACGATTTCCTTCACAGGGTTTTGAGCCTTGTCGCATCTTTCTGACGTATGTACTTTAAGTGCGATCTCTTTGTCATCGACAACCGGGAGCCAACGAAACGTCACTTTTATTCCCCCGATGCCAGCCTTTCACGTTGTAGCGGCTGCCGCAGCACACGCATTTCCATGAAAGCGCCGAACTCTCATATCCTCTGCCTCGTGTCGAGCCCTCGTTCGTTTTTAATGTCCAAAGAAACATGGTAGAGCCTTTGATTTGACTCGATGCGGGGGCTCCGGTATCCTCTACTGTCGTGGCAGGCGATCTGGCACTGATGCATTACTGGAGGCAGGCACTGTCCATCCCAGCGATTCTCCTCCTCTGTAACGGCGGTGTGGCGACCCCCGCCTTCTTGGCTTTGATGGGGGAGCGTGCAGAGGGCCTGCCTGAGGGGCTGTCGTCGCCCTCCAGCCAGCTGTCCTACAACAAGAACGAGTTGAAGGCAGCGCCCCTATGGCCGGGAATAAGCCTTGAGCCTCCACCACCCAGTCCGTCTGAGGGGGGCTTCCTCGGGCAAGAGGCGAGCCCTAAGGGGGGCTCGCTTGAAATGGGCCCCCTCGGGGTGGTGGTGTTGATGCTGGAGGGGGTCCGCGCCCTTCAGCTAAAGCTGCATCTGAACACCCTCAGCCTTGCTGCCACACCACGCATACCGAGCCTCCTCGCCTGCATCATCGTGGTGCACATCCAATCCCGAGGTCCTGCCTGAATCCTTTCATGCTGCCTCCCTGTCGCTGAACTGTTGAGGCCCGCGGTGGCGCCGCCGAGAGGAGACAACTAACTCACCTACGCTCTTCGCACCAAGCTTGCAGTCCTCTCCCTTCGGCCAACGGAGCGATTGAATGTAAACAACTGAAGGCAGTGTCTCGCGTGTACAAGCATATGTGTGTACATCCGGCATTTCTGCTGTTTCTGTCCTAAATTCGCTTCACCTTGACTAATGCTTGATCAGTTGTGCCTCGCACAACAATCCCTATTAACCCTATAAACCCTATTCACTCTTTTCTAGGTTGGTGCGAGATCAATGTTGTGCCTCAGACCCAAATCTAAACTGTGGTATGAGTCCTGGAAGATCGCAAGATTGAGGAACATCTTTAATCATTGGCTGATTGTGGCCAGGGAGAGGGGAGAAGGCAGACCCAGCGCTACACGAGCAAGAGCTGCAGAGTGCAGTTCCGAACAGCCTGCGTGACGTGGTGTCGTTCGTGGCGGCGTCAGTCAGCAGCAGCTGGGCGCAGGCAGTGCATGCCGGGCTCGAGCAGATCCCAGGCGAATTGCGGCGCATCTTAGTGACCGACAGCGGGGTGCAGCTCACTGCCAGCACGCTGCCGCCCCTGCTGCACCATTTGGGAGCAGCGTCGTCTAGTGCCCCCGTGGTGAAGCCCCGATGTTCACTTTCATAGGTTTACGATATGCCATCGCATAGACCCATCACCCGCGCGATGAGACCGTCAGAACCTGTGGCTGCTCTCCGATTTACTCTGCCACACAGGTTGCCCAATAATGTAAGAGCTCGAGTACTGAGGCTCTCCGAGTGAACTGCCTTTCGGGCCAATCACCGATGTGAGAGGCTTAAATCTTGAAATTGGTCTCCGTGGGAATCTATGCCACGTAGGCCAATCACTGAGTTGGATTACTGTTTCGCTTGGGATTGGGAGGCGATTTGGTCACTGCAGCGTGGATCGCGGGTGGGGCTTGTGGCCGGCGCGGCGCTGTACCCGAATGGGCGCGTGCACTCCTTGGGGCTCGAGGCCCGCCTGACTCCAGTACTGGATCGCGACTTGATCCTGCCGCTTGAAAGGAACCGAGGCGACCCCGTCAGCGTCATCGCCCCGAAGCTTTGGACAGGCATCGTGCCAGGTGCGGGATCCTTATGCCCTCCACTCGGATCGGGCAGATCCAGCAGTTTTACGCACCTCCAGTGCCCCCCTCGGATCGGGCAGATCGGGCAGATCCAGCAGTTTTATGCACCTCCAGTGCCCCCCTGGGATCGGGCAGATCCACTACACGCGTAACAACCTGAGTCTACCTCCTTACTGCTCCGACGCACCTTAAACCCTAAACCCTAAATTGATATAACCTTGAATCCAACCTCTGTATTGTTCCCATGAAACCCTGAACCCTACTGAACATTCCAAACCCTATCGCTATCCCTATCTCTGTCGCCGTTGCCATCCCTAATGCTATCACTGTCGCTTTTCCTGTTGCTATTGCTATCGATATTGCCATTGCTATTGCCATTAACTGACGCCTACCTTTACATAATTGTTGACGATAACAACACGGTGAGGTGTGAGGGGAATGGCTTCGGCAGGATTGTGCTTTGTAGCCCTCCGTGATGCCCTCGAGGTCGAGCCCTACCTCCACATCGGCCACTCGCAATTACTGTGAAACCGTATTCGATCGCAAGTGATTGCACTGGCAGTTAACTTTATTTAATGCTTCCCACTTAGTTTTGGTGGCCGCGGGCCCTGTATTGGCTCAGAGCATATGGCGAGTTGCCGGAGCAGGTTGACGGGGGCCGCGGGCCCTGTATATGGCTCGCTTTATTGGCTCAGAGTATATGGCGAGTCGCCGAAGCAGGTTGACGGTGGCTGCGGACCCTGTACTGGCTCAGAGCATATGGCGAGGCGATGGTGCAGGTTGGCGGGGGCCGCGGACCCTGTATTGGCTCAGAGCATATGGCGAGTCGCCGGAGCAGGTTGACGGGGCCCGCGGGCTCTGTATTGGCTCAGAGCATATGGCGAGTCGCCGGAGCAGGTTGACGGGGCCCGCGGGCTCTGTATTGGCTCAGAGCATATGGCGAGTCGCCGGAGCAGGTTGACGGGGGCCGCGGGCCCTGTATTTGGCTCAGAGCATATGGCGAGTCGCAACATTGCTTGTAAGGCGGGACTGCATGGGGGGTGCAAACAAGTCACAGCAAGCCCTACGGAACGCCTCCTCCGACGTGGCGCACAGCTTTTGTCTTTCCTTGGCATACGCGGACCTCAGCCTCGAGTTTCAACAGCGCGGATTCCAAGTGGTGCTAGAGCCCGCCAGCAAGGTGCGGCCTCGCCCTATCCCAGTTCCACTTGCCACCTGCTGGACGACCAGGTGAACCCTCACCGCGCTTAAGACTGATGGCTACCGCTTTGTTGCCTAGGTGGGCGGTCCTTTGCACAGAGGCATCGGACCCCCGTGCTTCGGGAAATGAGGTGCACATCGACAGGAGCGGTAAAAGGAGCGCTGAGTTATTCTCAGGGAAAAGGAGCTGTGCTGTCCTGACAATCCTGCTGACAGGCCTTCCTGTTCTGACCAATCTGATGGTTCTGCTGATAGGTCTTCCTACTGTGACTGATCTGACGGTCCTACTGACAGGTCTTCCTGCTCTCGAAAAAACACGTGTCGCTCGACCGTGAATGCGACTACTCAAGCTGCGCGCAAAGCGCTGGGGCGTTCCATGCAAGGTTCGTGGTCAATTCAAGTGTGCCCTGCTGGCCGCCCTCCGTACACTGCCTACCGGCCGCCCCCCGTACACTGCCTACCGGCCGCCCTCCGTACACTGCCTACCGGCCGCCCTCCGTACACTGCCTGCCAGCCAGCCTCTGTACACTCCCTGCTGGCTGCACCTTGTACACCGCCTGCCGACCACCCTCCATACACTGCCTGCCAACCACCCTCCGTACACCGCCTGCCAGCCAGCCTCCGTACACCACCAGTAATAGTGCTGACTGTGATTCTACTTCAGCAAGTAGTGAACAACTTCAGCATTGTCTGCAGTGGCGGGTTTCCCGGGCCCAGTGGTGCGGCACGGACGCAGGTGGGAGCGGGTGCTGCGGCCGGCGCTGGCGGCCCGCCATGAGGTTCCGTTGCGGGTCAACTGGATGATGCACTGCGGCGCAAGCCTGGCCGTGGAGGCGATGCACATTCTGAGCGGCCTGGAGGGGCGCCTGCCACTCCGTGCCCAGGTGACCCTCCCGACACCACCTCCACGGCCGCCATGGCCAAGTGCAGTGGCGCCAGGGAAACGAGCCAAGGCTGTCAAGGTTATTGTGGGGTTTCTATGTGGCAGATCATGCAGCCGGTGCCGTTCTGCGATGCCGGAGATACCGTCCGCAGCTTTCCTGTGGGTGAGCTGGAGAGGTACGGTCGCTTGGGCGGGCTATCAGGTAACTGGCAGACTGCGCTGTGCACTCTGCCATTGCTGCTGACGTGGCACATCTGCGGACACCTCGCTCTCGTAACCCGACTGCAGTGCTGTTTAGTCAAGATGCCTCCGTCATATCTATATCTCCATGTGCATCACAGCCCCCCCTCCCCCCCAATCTGAAGGACGGGGTGCTGATGTACACACGCTGGGCTTCTATGGTACCCCCTCATGGGCCATGTCGGTATTCATTAGGTGTATGTGCTGTCACGTCACGGCCCCTGTCATGTTCCGGCATGCAGATTCGGTTGGTGTGCCTCATGACCATGCGCGTAGGTGCTTAGGCGATACTTCTTGTGCTCGTATATGAGCCCCTGGGGGCTTTCCCTTGGGAACACAATCTGGCTTAGACATTGGTTGGGGCGCTGAGGACAAGAAGGGGATATACGGTGTTTTGCAACTCAGTTTGCCCTCCCACTGCCCGGACTCTGATAGTGACGGCTGCCAGCCGCTGACGGCTGCGCTGACTGGGCATATGGGGAGGGTGACGGCTGCCAGCCGCTGACGGCTGCGCTGACTGGGCATATGGGGAGGGTGACGGTTGCCAGCCACTGACAGTTGCGCTGACTGGGCATATGGCGAGGGTGACGGCTGCCAGCCACTGACAGCTGCGCTGACTGGGCATATGGGGAGGGTGACGGCTGCGAGCCACTGACAGTTGCGCTGACTGGGTATATGGGGAGGGTGACGGCTGCCAGCCACTGACAGCTGCGCTGACTGGGTATATGGGGAGGGTGACGGCTGCGAGCCACTGACAGTTGCGCTGACTGGGTATATGGGGAGGGTGACGGCTGCCAGCCACTGACAGTTGCGCTGACTGGGCATATGGCGAGGGTGACGGCTGCCAGCCACTGACAGCTGCGCTGACTGGGCATATGGGGAGGGTGACGGCTGCCAGCCACTGACAGTTGCGCTGACTGGGTATATGGGGAGGGTGACGGCTGCCAGCCACTGACGGCTGCGCTAACTGGGCATATGGGGAGGGTGACGGCTGCCAGCCACTGACGGCTGCGCTGACTGGGCATATGGGGAGGGTGACGGCTGCCAGCCGCTGACGGCTGCGCTGACTGGGCATATGGGGAGGTTGACGGCTGCCAGCCACTGACAGCTGCGCTAACTGGGCATATGGGGAGGGTGACGGCTGCCAGCCACAGATGGTGATGACGACGACGTGCTCATCTACCACAAGGATTACCGGCTGCGCCTGCAGGACACGGCTGGGCTCCAACCCAAGTACATTATCGCTCGATATCTATTCGAGGGAAGCGGGCAGCTATCCGAGGTGCATCTCTCACGCTCGGGGTGCATGCAGCATCCGTAGAGGAAGCGCCGTGCCGGCTTGCGAGGCTCCCGCATGCGCACGACGCTTGGCACTGCGGCAGTGAATGATTCGTTTTAGACTTTGGTGGTGGTGGTGGTCGGGAGGGTGCTGCAGCCTGTGATGCAGTACTTGTACTGGGCAGACGAAGTTTGGGTTCCCTCCGGCTTTCACAAGGTAAGCCAAGCATCTTGACCGTGTTGCGCCTGGCATCTTGTCTTGGCGGCGGCTGATGTCTTGACTGGGCAGCGCCAGGTGTCTTGACCTGGCAGCGCCGGGTGTCTTGTCCGCGCAGTGCCAGGTGTCTTGACTGGACAGCGCCGGGTGTCTTGACAGGGCAGCGCCAGGTGTCTTGACTGGGCAGCGCCAGGTGTCTTGACTGGGCAGCGCCAGGTGGCTTGACTGGACAGCGCCGGGTGTCTTGACTGGGCGGCGCCAGGTGTCTTGACTGGGCAGCGCCAGGTGTCTTGACCTGGCAGCGCCGGGAGTCTTGACTGGGCGGCGCCGGGAGTCTTGACTGGGCAGCGCCAGGTGTCTTGACCTGGCAGCGCCGGGTGTCTTGACAGGGCAGCGCCAGGTGTCTTCACTGGGCAGCGATGGGTGCCTTGTCTCGGCAGCGCCGGGTGTCTTGACCTGGCAGCGCCGGGTGTCTTGACTGGGCAGCGCCAGGTGTTTTGTCTTGGCAGCGCTGTGCGTCTTGTGCGGGGGGCGCCTGGTATCTTTTCTGGGCGGAGCCGGATATCTTTTCCAGGGAGCGCCAGGTGTCTTGACTGGGGGGCGCCGGGCGTCTTGTCCTGAGCTCTAATGGTAGACATTTACCACCCTTAAACTTTTGCCAAGGCCCAGTTCTGCTGGCTCGTTGTTGACTTGGACGGTCTCGGTCTTAAGTGCGCTTAACTGTTTGGTACAGGACGTGGTAATTGCCTCCGGCATCGCTTCTTCCCGGGTCCTCGTGGTGCCGGAGGCGGTGCCTGCGCGCGTGATGCAGGGGTACGCCCTGGAGAGGCTGTACGTCCCGGGGCTGCGCCGTGGCGACTTTGTATTCCTCAGTGTGTTCAAGCTGGAGGACCGTAAAGGTGCATCCTGGCCGTCCATTGTTGCAGAGGTGTGCGATGCGATGGTGTTGCTGCTGACCTGCGGCCTGGCGAAGGGGAGGGGAGGTGTGCGATGCGATGGTGTTGCTGCTGACCTGCGGCCTGGCGAAGGGGAGGGGAGGTGTGCGATGCGATGGTGTTGCTGCTGACCTGCGGCCTGGCGAAGGGAGGTGTGCGGTGCGATGGTGTTGCTGCCGACCTGCGGCCTGGCGAAGGGGAGGGGAGGTGTGCGATGCGATGCTGTTGCTGCTGACCTGCGGCCTGGCGAAGGGGAGGGGAGATGTGCGATGCGATGGTGTTGCTGCTGACCTGCGGCCTGGCAAAGGGGAGGGGAGTGTGGGGCCGCGGATGCTGCAGGCTGGCGCGAGCTGGTTCTCGGGTTCTGCAGAGCATTTACCGCGGCGGAGGCAGTGACACTGCTGCTACACACATACCTCTTCGTCGTCACAAAGCCGGCCACTGGTCCATGGGACGTGGCCTTCATATATCACCTGATCGAGACGCACCTCTCGGAGAGCGGCTGCAAGACAGGAGAGGAAGCCCAGATGCGGCCCCGTATTCTAGTGATCGGACGGCCGTTAACGCACCTTGAATTGATGCGGGTGTACCGCACTGCAGACGCATACGTCAGCGCACATTGGGCAGAAGGGTGGGGGCTGCCACTGTGCGAGGCCATGGCAATGGGGCTCCCCACTATAGCAACCAACTGGAGGCGCGTCCCGACTTCTCCGCCGGCTATACCCCGGCATAAAGTAATCAAACTGACTTTAATAACTAAAATGAAAGATAATGCAAACCGAGCAAACTGCAGCATGGGCCATTGCAGAGGTGGAGACGCGCGTGGAGGCGCGGAGGCGCAGTGATTGCGCCTGCGAGATCTGTTGGATTTGTTTGCTCGAGCCCCAATTTGCCAAAGGTATCACTGTATGGCTTCCATTGAATAGAGAGTTGCTGAACCTGTTAAGGAAGGCTGGCGCTACTGCCCCCCCCCTAGCCAGTCAGCCGTCCTGCTCTCTGGAAGCTGTCCACTGTGTGCACCGCAAGTGGACAGGATCCCTGCGTTAGGTAGGCAGCAGAATGGAAAATTGGAGCGTCGATTCCCCAGATGGAACCATCTTTTTAAAGCCACTGAGCGGAAGCCGTAATCCTTTGTCAGGAAAACTGAGCGAAAACGCACTGGATCCAACGGTCCAGAAAGCAAAGCTGATCAAATGATTGAGAAACACCTAAAGATCTGCTTAGATCGTTTCGATGTTCTAAAGCTGCCTGCTGCAAACCAATGCTGCCACCAATGCTGCCACGTGGCGCTGTGTGCGTCTTTCCGTGGTTCCGCCCTCCATCGCACTTCAACCACCGCATCTCAAAACCTCCGACATCGGCCGGGAGGATCCCTCTGTCCCTCTGCCGGATGATGGCAGGAGCATCCTCGTTACCTTCAGCACAGTGCTGGTTTTGCCAGCTGCTCCCACACCTTGTTCTGGTGCCATGCCTCATCGTGCGGCCAGGGCACCTCAGCGCGACTCCCCCGGCAGCATCGTGCGGCCAGGGCACCTCAGCGCGACTCCCCCGGCAGCATCGTGCGGCCAGGGCACCTCAGCGCGACTCCCCGGGCAGCATCGTGCGGCCAGGGCACCTCAGCGCGACTCCCCCGGCAGCATCGTGCGGCCAGGGCACCTCAGCGCGACTCCCCCGGCAGCATCGTGCGGCCAGGGCACCTCAGCGCGACTCCCCCGGCAGCATCGCCAGATGTGCCGATTGCCATTGCCCGTGCTGCCTGCAGTTGTTGGCTCACCTAAGCTGCGCATCCGAACCACGGCACCGCTCCATGCCGAGGCTCCGAGCAGGGCGGACCTTCCGAGCCTGCTGGGAGGGAATAAGCCTAGGGGCTGACTGGCCCTAGAGTCCCGGGTGCCACCCTCCCCACTCACACAGTGCTTGCCAGTCACAGACACTACACTACCCGTCCGTGCTGGAACTGGCATCTGGCATCCACAGCGGCCTCCATGGACTCGGCTACCAGCTTCGGGATGGCCAAGCGCGGCTCCTGAGGCATCCCAGTACTCGTCACACTGCATCGGTGTGCTACGGTGGCCGCCGCAGGGCTGTCGGCCATCGCCGAGGGGAGGCGCAGCTGCTGCTCCCGGCCGAGGTCGCAGTAGAGCTTGTAGCAGTCCGAGGCCCAGTCCCCACGCGCCTGCGTCCAATCAACGATGCTCACGGTGGGCTGAAGGGAGGAGCACGCAACTGCCCGGGACTGCCCACAATGGCAGGCCCAGTCTCGACCCCCGAGGTTTCATCCTGGCCACTGGGAAAGCCCATCGGAACGGACTACGCATCACCTCGAGACCCAAGCGTCCACGCTTCAGGCACCGGGCACACGAGCCACGAGGCCCCCGGGGCACCGCAAAACGGTTTGTGCTCCCGGGCAGGCCCAACCAGGCTCACAGCAAGGGAGGAAGCCGCCAAAAGCTGCCACGAAATCGAGGTGGCCACCTCGTGAAATCTAACAAGCCCAACAAGGGGGCTCCCCACACAAAAGGAGAGGCAGCCGCCCAAAGCCGACACAAGGCGGTCACAGCAAACCAGCCGTTTAGCCGGGCTGGGTGACTGAAGCGAGGCTTGGCTCGGGGGGCCTTACGCTAGGCCCAACCGGCAACCACGCCCGAGGGGGGAAGAAGCCCACCCAGGCCGCACACTGCTGGCCCACAACCAGATGTCAAAGGAGGGCCGAAACACAGGCCCAGACCACGCCTAACGGCTTAGGCCCCGCCCTCGACGTTGGACAAGTGTGCTTGGCTCAAAACTACCCGACGGCATGACCTGCGCGTGACCACGACACCTGACCAGCGACCGCACAGTGCGACACCTGGGGTTCGCGAGGCTCAGGCTATGTTGAGAAGCGGGAAATCTTCCAAAGGGCAAATGGGGTGACGAGAGAAGAGGTTCCAAAGCTCAATCGCAAGCTCGAGTCCAAATGTCCCAGAGTAATCACAACTCACAAGAGCGAGCAAAAGCGAACAATTCAGCACCTCAACAGACTCGCGCCCAGCGGCCAAAGCCGGCTCGAAGGGCAAACACAAGATCGCAGGCGGCGCGCTGGGACATTCCCGGACATCCAAAATCGCTCAGCCCTTGATCTGAAGGCTGGCGCGCAACCACGAAACCTCGAACGAAAGTGACAGCATCATGCAACACTCCGCTAGGATCAGGAAGGCCGCACCCCGGCCGAGTAAACCCGAGAATCACACCCGAAAGCAAACACAGGACATGCGAACGCAATTCAAAGCGCCAGTGGTCGCTCAATTCTAAAATCACAAGACCTCAAGGAACACTCCTGAGCGAGCGAAAACAACAACGAAGAACGCCCAAGGCAGGATCGCGCATGCAGAACCGCGCGAAACGCGAAAGCGGAACGAGTGAAACCGTTGAGTTCCACCTCAAGCCCAAAATTAATCAGAAAAAACTGTTTTTCTCAAAAAGAAAAGCTGAAACGGTGCTATGCACTCGAGGGCATGAAGTGAGAAAACTGAACTGCCAAGTCCGGTCCGGTTTAGCTCTCTCTCAGCCGATAGCTCGGCTGACTGTGCAGATCGGGCTGTACAACCTGACCGCGTCCCGAACAGTAGCCTTATATCTAGCGATCAGGAGACACTGCTCCTGATCCGGGACCACCAGATCTAACGATCTGCAAGAGGCGTAAATCGGGAAGCCCGGATTTACGCCTGAGACAACTACCGCTGTCAGATGGCAAGGCCATCATCCCCCCCTAATGGACCGTGCCGACGGGGTTGCTGTGAATTAATTGCCTCCGGATAACCGAAATTATAGTGCCAATAATTTTGAATCACCACGGTGAGCTGGAGGGGCTCAGGGGAGGGTGGGGGGAGGGGTTCGGATGAGGGCATGTGGCCGCAGTGGTAACACCGAGTTCATGACCGAGGCCAACTCATTCCTCGTTCCCATTTCTCACATCGAGGAGTACACCACCGGGGAAGTGAGTGCAAACGCCCTTCGTCCGCCACCCACGTTCCGGAACACATTGAGAAGCACCGCGCCAGTGATGCGTGGCGCCCGGCTCCCCCGGTCGCATGACACCTGGGATGCTCCCCCTGTCCGGTGGAGCCGGGCATAACCGGTTAGCTGTGGGCCTGGTTTACCTCCTTTTGGTCCATGTGTGAGTTGGCCGATGATCCTCTTCTGGAGAAGGGGTAATTTGTGTGTGGTTACATCTCCGAGCGTCGAATGTGCCCCATTCCCAGCCCTCCTGATTTGGATTGGATGCGGCTTTGCGCAGCCTCTCTGAAGGCCTCTCACATGCGCCCACTTCCCAGCACTTTTCCTGGACAGTGTTTGGGTATTGCAGGTTTCACAGCCCTTCTAGTTTAGTTTCAGATCTAGCCATTACCTCGCCTGTATAGACTTTTTGACACGTGGCAGGCTGCTCCACTTCCTTCAGATGCGCCCACTCTCCAGCCTGCCAGTGGGCGTTCCTCGCATTCGGCCGCTTGTCCGCTGCAGAGGAGGTTCTTCTGACTGCGGCCCGAGCGTCATTTCAGGCGTGGCTGCATCCGATAGCAGCTGTTCGTGCTTTCTGATTGGGCCGCAACCTCTTCGTTCTGTGGGCATCGGCTCCGTGCACTTCTGCCACGTGGCTGCAAGCTGCAGATGGTGTTTTGTCAGGAGCTGGATGGGGCTACTGCAGAAAGCGTACGCCTCGGGAGCGGTGCCTTCCCGCACATCACACCCTCCGCCTGGTTTGCAGTGACCGGCTGATGTAGCGCTGCGCGGGGGGGCGGGGGCTGTCCCTGTACCAGATTTTTTTCCAGGGGCTGTCCCACGCAGTTGCTGACGTGGACTTGCTGATGGAGGTCATGCGGCTAGTTTACAGCAACCCTCGGGAGGCGCGCCGGCGGGGCGAGGTGGCGCAGCGTGACATTGAGACCCTGTATTCTCCAGAAGCTCTGGCCGATCGTATCTTGCACCGCTTGCGTGAGGTGGGGTTACTTCCCAGGCTAATGCTGCACGCGCATGGTCCTAAGCAGACAACTTCCCCGTCCAGCTGGCGGGGGGCTAGCTTGCGTGGGAAGATGGGTGGATGAAGGCGGCCATCATCGCCAGCAGGGCGCCGCATGGCCAGCGGAGGGGCGGGATGGCCTACGCGGGGGGCGTGTGGGCTGGTCAGCAGGGGTTGACAGCCTTGGCGGGAGGTGGGCAGGCAGCATTGCCAGGGGCGGGGGGCTGCGTGGCCGCAGGTTTGTCAGTGCGGCCAGTTGTCGGCTACGGGCACTTTCTGCTTTCATGACGCTGATGTGCTGTAACGGGCTGTGATGCGGTTTATCCGCTTGGAACATTTGTGTGCTGCAGGGCTTGAGGGGCGGCGCCTCACGTGGCGGGAGGGTCGTGGAGAATAGCATTTCCGCACGATAGTGCTCCCAGTGTTAAGACACTGGGGGCGCCATCGTTCCCATCCATTGCTTAACACTGGGGGCGCTATCGTTCCCATCCATTGCTTATCACTGGGGGCGCTATCGTTCCCATCCATTGCTTATCACTGGGGCGCTATCGTTCCCATCCATTGCTTAACACTGAGGGCGCTATCGTTCCCATCCATTGCTTTACACTGGGGGCACTATCGTTCCCATCCATTGCTTAACACTGAGGACGCTATCGTTCCCATCATTTGCTTAACACTGGGGCGCTATCGCCCATCCATTGCTTTACACTGGGGGCGCTATCGTTCCCCATCCATTGCTTAACACTGGGGGCGCCATCGTTCCCATCCATTGCCAACACTGGGGCGCTATCGTTCCCATCCATTGCTTAACACTGGGCGCTATCGCCCATCCATATCCGTTCCCATCCATTGCTAACACTGGGGGTGCTATCGTTCGAAATGCTATTCTCCACGACCCTCCTGCGTGGTGATGCGACAACAAGGGGATGAATCGCGGTACTGACGGTAACAAGGGACGAATCGCGTACTGACAGCGACACAGGGCGAATCGCGGTACTGGCAACAACGGGGCGAATCACGGTACTGACGGCAACAAGGGGCGAATCAACTGACGGCGATGTCGCGGTACTGACGGCAACAACACGGGTACCGGCAACAAGGGGATGAATCGGCGGTACTGACGGCAACAACGGGACGAATCGTGGTACTGACGGCAACAACGGGACGAATCGCGGTAATGATGGGGGTTGGGCACGCGGCACTGAAGGGGTTAAGGCATCTTGGGAACTAAGACGCCGCTTCGATAAGGGTTACACGTGGCCACAGAAGGGGTGTTGTGGGGGGGCCTGCAGGTCCAGCGCATCATCTCTGCGCCGGCGTGGGCTCCGCGAGAGCATCTCCAGATTGCAGAGGCGCCTCCTGCCTTCGTCATCGAGAAAGCCACGGAGGCGTGCTCCGGGCGGCGGCCACAGCGGCGCTCTCCGCCCGCTGCTCGCACGGTGCTTCTGATGTCAGTGTACCCTCCGGAGGCGTCTGACACGGCCGAGCACGCCATCCAGCTGCACGACATGTTGTCGTCGAGCGGCTTTGAGGCGTGTTCCCTGGACTCTTTCTCACGATGCTTGAGGCCACGACAAGCCATACGCTAGGGTTACCCGCTTCCGGAGCTTCTCCCGGGATCAAACGGTGTACACCTCGGCCCTCCGTACCTCTCCTGGGCCCTGGCTGTGGCGGCGTCCTCGCAAGCCGCGGGTATTCCATTGGGGGAGCAGCGCTGATAAGCCAAAACCTGTGGTATGCGCGTCCGGCCATCCCTCCGCTGTGATGACAATTCAAGGACCGCCTCCCATAGACCTCGACTTTAGGCGTCCCACGAGACCTGTCCCCCTGGGACGTGTATCCTCATCACAATCACGCACTCCTCGGTATTGTCCCAACGTTATGCGACAGGTGATGGTATGCTGCAGGTGAAGGTGGTGGCCCTACAAACGACCGTTGATTCCCCAGAGTATCCAGCGGAGGTGGAGAAGTCCATGAAACCGGAGAGGAAAATCTCAGCGATGGCGCAGAGGCGGCTGCGGCGGTAGCTCTCTCAATCCAGACCACCACCCATCTTGCCCGGCTGTTTGTGGTCCGAAGAATTGCACACGCTCCTCGTTCTCCGGCTGTTGCTCCGGTCCTCGGGCTGTCCTCGAGCTGAGCTGTTTGGCCTTTTTCCCGGCTACTGTGACGTATGCGCAAGTCCTCGTTTCCAGGGCTCTTTCTATTGCACGGCATGCCCACCTTGGCGGCCTCTGCGACCCCTCTGCGACCCCTCCCCACTGACCCTGCCCTCACCGCGTCCCTGCAACCGCCATCCCAAACATTGCCACACCCACCTCAGTAGCCGCCAACGACAGCCACCACCATCGTCACCCCCCTCCCTACAAGACATTGCCATCATCTCCACTACTGCTGCCAGCCTGAGGAAATGGCTCAGCTCAGGCCCAGTCTCCATGGCCAATGCCCCGTCCCAATGTGAAGCCACCGGGGGGCATGCCAGCAGGAACGCTCACTCCGAAAGCCGGCTTCGGCACGCCCTAGCTTAGAGTTGCGCACGCTGCGCAGTCTCACGTGTTTGTCAGTGATTAGTACATCCATCCATCCATCCATTCTACATCGCATATACCCTGAGACGTGAGTGTGCTTATCTTTGGACCGATTCCTTTGGCACCACGCAGCCACAGAAGGTCGGCTGCACTATGTACCCACGTTTGCCGGTGATCAAAGGATTCGGCACACACTTCGGGACACTTATCCAGATTCTTCGGAGCTCACGTGTGTGTAAGTAGTGCTGGGTCCGAATGGGTGAGAATTCGGGGCGTTTGTCTCGCCATAGGGTTATGGCATCTCATTGTTAACGGGGACGGCCACTGGAATGCTTCGGATGATGGGATGTGGCTGTCCCTGTGGTGCCTTTCTGGCGGGTACTGCCTCTTTGAGAGCGTCAGGGATTCGTCTATGGCTCGTTCTTTCTCTGTCCAGTGCCTTGGGGATTTTTCACCTGCCGGGGGATGGGTGATCGACAGCCACGTTGTGGGGTACTGGCATCTCCTTGTTAACGGGGACGGCCACTGCAGTGCTTTGGATGATGGGATGTGGCTGTCCCTGTGGTACCCTTCTGACGGGTACTGCCTCTTTGAGAGCGTCGGGGATTCGTCTGCAGCTCGTTCTTTCTCTGTCCAGTGCCTTGGGGCTTTTTCACCTGCCGGGGGACTGGCGATCGACAGCCACGTTATGGGGTGCTGGCATCTCCCTGTTAACGGGGACGGCCACTGCATTGCTTTGGATGCTGGGATGTGGCTGTCCCTGTGGTACCCTTCTGACGGGTACTGCCTCTTTGAGAGCGTCGGGGATTCGTCTGCGGCTCGCTCTTTGGGAGTGTCTTGGATTCGTCTGACGCTTGCTCCCTCTCCGTGTCCAGTACTCATAGTTATTACGCGTGCCGGGGGACTTGTGTTCTTTGGCCCAGATGTGAGGTACTTGCGCGTCGCTGTGAACGGGGACGGCCCCCGGATGGAAGTGGGTTTTGGGAGGCGGTTGTCCCTGTGGTGCCATTCTGGTGGGCACTGCCTCTTGGAGAGCTCGGTGGATGCGTCTGCCTTTGCTGCAAGGAGAGGCAGAGGGTGGTGAAGTCCACGTTCTGGGTTTTCCCTTGATTTTTGTGGGGAGCACTTAGGTGCCCGCATGTTTTCATTTGTTAACATGGGGTGTCCATGCTGTGTGGTGTGACTGCATTCATGGCATAACCATGGACCAACGGGTCCCATCCATCGACCGTGAGCCACTGGGGGGCATGCCAGCAGGGTCCGCTTACTCTGTAACCCTGCCCCCCCTGCCGGGTCAATCACTCGAAACAGCTTCGCATTGCCCTTTCTAGCACTGCCGTACGATAGATGGAGGCCTGCACTGCCGTGGGATCGATGGAGGCCTGCACTGCTGTGGGATCGATGGAGGCCTGCACTGCCGTGGGATCGATGGAGGCCTGCACTGCCGTGGGATCGATGGAGGCCTGCACTGCCGTGGGATCGATGGAGGCCTGCACTGCCGAGGAGAGTGGCAACCGCCTTCAATGTGGCGCACCTTCTCCAGCACCACCGAGCGAACACATGCGTTCGCGGAATGTGCTTTGAAAAGTGGCCATCCAGCGCCAGGCGCGGCCCCTGGTTCGCCAGGTCCATGTCAGATCCTAATGAACTCGCCCAAGTAGCCTCCAGTATCTACCAGGCAAACGGACCAGTGGAGTCCACCCTCTCGTGTGACTCTCCTCCGTGCTGGATCCTCGGAGCCCGTCTAGTGCTCCAGGAGCTCCCACAGCTGCCCCATCTTTCACCAGGGGATGGACAGCCTCCGCTTCAGAGTATGGCGGCTCTCGGCCTTCCCCTGGACCCGTCATTGTCAACTCTCACCAGCACGTGCTCTCGCTTTATCGCTGCGCCTGCGCCTGGCCTGTGGAAGTTCACAAAGGAAAGCGTCGGGTAGGCGCGAGCCCGCAGGCCCTAGCGGCGCTCGGCGGAGCTCTTGCGCCGCTCTTGCGCCGCTCTTGCGCCGCTCCAGTGCCGCTCCAGTGCCGCTAGTGGCTGGGCCCCAGCTTGCCTTGCCACCAATCCTGGAGCGCCGAGCACCACTCGTTCGCGAGCTTCTTTCTTGAAATCAACCATCGTCGTCTCTCCAAGCCCTCCCTTGGATCCAGGAGAGTGCCCTGTGCTACACCAGATTTTGCCAATGCAAAAGTGTGTAAAGGTTCCTACATTTCTCTTTGCCAAGAATTGCCAATCACATTTGCCAAAGCACAGTGCAAGTGAATTCCATTAAAAGAATAACGTTACTTTTACTAAGGGGGTTACTGTCCCCGTGCTAGGTGAGTTCGTTGGTTTCTTGGAAGTTCATTTGTGTCTTTCTGAGTCTCGCTGAGACCGATCACAAAGAAACAGCGATGTAAAGTCATGTGCATAAATAATGGACCACTTTCAGGCGATTTGGAGCATGCTTCCGGGAAGTTCATCACTCTAAACACGCACGCCCCTACCTTAGCTGCATGTGCCTGCCATGAATTCGAAGTAGGGGGGTGGTGTACAAAAGAGACCTGCAAGTTCAAATTTCACAAGGAGAGGTCGAAAGGTGCATCCCCACGCCTGCCGCGCTAGCCATGCGTCGCGCTTAATTGCCCACTTTCAAGGGCTTCTGAAGGGGCCTGAAGGACACTTTTTTAAAAATCCGGAAGTCACTCCCAAGTGACATACAAAGTTGGAATATTGGGCAGGTATAGTAACCATTCGATACGCATCGATACCCGCCCTGAATGCCTTCGATTCTAACCCCCACATCATTTTGTCAATTTTGATAACAAAATTCCTGAAATTAATTCCGATTGTTCAGAAATAAAGATTATGACCATTTTCAGAAAAAATAGGAGCCACCGTATTGTGTGATTTCGGGCGCCTCACAGCATCGGTCCATAAGGTGGGTAAAAGGCAAACTGGTCACCCAGCCGGTTGGAGTAGAGGTGAAACCGCTATAGTGTCACTAGTCTACTTGACTGCTTGAGCTGCTTGAGACCTTGAGCCCTTGAGAATCACTACCCACTGAACGTCTGAGCTTATTGCCATCGACGGTTGCATCGCCTTACCACCTCGCGCACTGCCAGCACGCATTCTATGGAGGCCACCCGAGATGACCGCATCTGCAGACAATCGACTTCAGCGGCCTCGTCAATTCTTCGCCTGATTTTCGTTGTCTCACAATTTATGCATATGATTATACTGGGCCGGGTATTAAAATTAGATTAAAGATAGTTACGGCTCCGAAGGCCGGTTCCTAAATATTCCCCGGTCATCTCTCGGCTGCCATTTGCCTATCACACTGCCTCGATCTGTCTGTACGCTGTCGCTACTCTGTTCCCTGAGGAAACCTCTGAAAATCCCTTCCAATTTAAACAGAAGCGCAAAACAACAGAGCTGAGTCCGTGCCTGTTTGAACTTCTACTTGTATACTTGTCAGGGTAGCAGCTCTCTTGGATGAATCAAAGCGGCACTTGTCCCTCACCATGGTTTAGGCCTCGGCTCAATCTCCACCAATTTTTGGCAACAATAACATTCCAATGGCGATGGGCGTGTTGCCAGGTCTCCCGCGCTCCGTGTGCCGCTGACGGGTGCCGCTGTCGAGGACCTGAGATTTCTTCGGGGGGCATCCGGCAGGTACATCGAGGAGCAGACCTTCCGGGCAGTCATCCTGCAGTATGACGTGAAGAGCTTCGCCGACTGGCTGCTGTGCTTTCTGAAATTGGTCACTGTCCCTCTCGTGACTGTGCTGCACGGCGTGCATCCGGTGAACTCCGTCACTCCGAACCATCCCTGCCATGTGAATAGAATCGGACTGGACTTTGTTGGGATGGAGTGGAATTTAGGTGCTTTCTAGAATCTGACCCTGTGGCCGCCGGGAAAGCATGCCGGCTTGCCGACCCGAGGTGCAGTGCGAATGGCCGCGAAGAGGCCGCCTGCCACCGGCTTCTGACTTTACTCTAGCAGCAAGCAGAACTTCAGGTGGGAGTAGCAACGATAGTCGCAACGGCGATATCAGATACAGCGAGGGTGACGGTAGGAGTCACAGCAGCAGCAGCAGCAGCAGCAGGCGGCAAGTAGCAAGCAGCATTAGCAGAAGTGACAAGCCACGGCGTCATCAGCAGCAGCAATAATAGCAGCAGCAACAGATGCAGTGGGAGCAAAAGCAGCAGCATCAGGGAGCGTTGGCAGCAGTAATGGTAGCAAAGGCATTAGCAGTAAAAGCAGCAGCAGCAAAAGCCTTGCAAACGCAGCTCTGAAGCAGCAAAAGCGCATTGTGCAGCCGTTCTTCACTCCTCTTTGATCTCGGTGCGTCCTGGTAACTTGGTGGGGCTCAGGGGGTCAGCCTCAAAGACGCCGAGAAGTTGCGGTGGCTACACAGTGTCAGCGACCGCACGGTTGTCACCACAGAGCTTGCACAGAAGCTTCTGCATACACAGTACACGCTGAGACATATGGTGGCGATCCCGCATGCGGTGTCTGGCAAGAGCCTTCCGCCCTTGGACTCCAAGATGCGCGCTTCCACCCGGTGCGGCCCACCTCCTGGCATCTACTGCTGCTGCTCCTCATGCCCAGCTCCAAGCATCTCTCCAATGCACAGGTGTGCGCGTGCATACCTGAATGTGTCCAACGGGCCCGCTGCGCCCCTCTGCGCCGCACGTAACCCCGTGGCTGCGCTGCTGCTGCTGCTGCGATTGGATGCGCGCGGCCCCGGCTCCGGCAGGGTGCCGCGGCGGAGCTCAAAGGAGGGCTGAGAGGCGCTTTGGTGGTGTGGCAGTGCACACTATGGCTGGCAGGGGCGCACTGTACTGGTGATGGGACCCTGCATCCGCCCCGGCATGGGCTACGAATACGCAATTCGCGCCTTAGCCCAGCTTGCGCATTTGCACCCCGAGGTAGACGCACAGCTGCCCCCCATCGCAGCTGCACCAAATATGACGAGCCTGTGGTAGATGACAGTAAAGCTCTCGATGGGCACGTGTAGGAGGTGGGTTTCAGCACAAGGCTGTGATTGGTGTCGTTGGCATGGTTCAGCGGGAGCTAGCAGCGCGGGTGAACAGCTATGGGCACATGCTAGGTGTGTAATTGGGCGGCGTGCTGCAGCATGAGCTAGCGGCACGTGCGGCCAGTGTGTTTTGCGCGTGCTTCAGGTGTAATTGGGCGGCGTGCTGCAGCATGAGCTGGCGGCACGTGCGGCCAGTGTGTTTTTCGCGTGCTTCAGGTGTAATTGGGCGGCTTGCTGCAGCATGAGCTAGCGGCACGTGCGGCCAGTGTGTGTTGCGTGTGCTTCAGGTGCAATTGGGCGGGGTGCTGCAGCATGTGCTAGCGGCACGTGCGGCAGTGTGTTTGCATGCTTCAGGTGCAATTGGGCGGCGTGCTGCAGCATGAGCTGGCGGCACGTGCGGCCAGTGTGTTTTGCGGGTGCTTCAGGTGTAATTGGGCGGCGTGCTGCAGCATGAGCTAGCGGCACGTGCGGCCAGTGTGTTTTGCGCGTGCTTCAGGTGTAATTGGGCGGCGTGCTGCAGCATGAGCTGGCGGCACGTGCGGCCAGTGTGTTTTGCACGTGCTTCAGGTGCAATTGGGCGGCGTGCTGCAGCATGAGCTAGCGGCACGTGCGGCCAGTGTGTTTTGCACGTGCTTCAGGTGCAATTGGGCGGCATGCTGCAGCATGAGCTAGCGGCACGTGCGGCCAGTGTGTTTTGCACGTGCTTCAGGTGCAATTGGGCGGCGTGCTGCAGCATGAGCTAGCGGCACGTGCGGCCAGTGTGTTTTGCACGTGCTTCAGGTGCAACTGGGCGGCGTGCTGCAGCATGAGCTAGCGGCACGTGCGGCCAGTGTGTTTTGTACGTGCTTCAGGTGCAATTGGGCGGCGTGCTGCAGCATGAGCTAGCGGCACGTGCGGCCAGTGTGTTTTGCACGTGCTTCAGGTGCATTTGGGCGGGGTGCTGCAGCATGATCTCGTGGTGTGTTGATGGCGCGCTTGATTATCAGCACACGGCACAATTAGACGCTGTATGACAGACAACACAAGCTCGGTGCACTTGCAACGTTTGCTGGGTTCCTTGGTGAAGAGTTGGGAATCAGTTTGTAATGCTTGAGGTATTCTCCGGGAATTGACTAGGAATCTTTGTTTTTCTTGGACAAATTCGTGCAACTGCGGCCCTCGTGTTTGGGGGGACGCCAGGTTCTGCTCGTGCTGGTGGGGGTGCCCAAGAAGGGAGACCGTGTGGCCACCGGGTACCACTACAATCTGAAGGTAATTTCCGCATCGCCTGGCTCCACATTAGCTTCCCGACGCCACCTCAGTCATCCACATGGAGGTGCAGTGTCATTGGGTGGGAGCGGCTGAGTGCAAACCCACAATGCCCGCCTCTCCACCTCAGAGCCCGTGGCCAAGGCGACATTGGGTTTTGTGGCCATCTCTGTCCCAAAACCCTGCAACTCGACAAATGGCCCTCTCCGGGCCCTGCGCTCGGCCGTGAGCCCGTGAGCACTTCGACTGTGCCTAGGAGTCCTCTCCCTGTTGGGATGCTTTTTCTCACTACCACTGCTTTGAGGCCGCCGGCAAATTCCGGTGTTTATTTGGCGCTCTTGTGAGGAGACGCTGCGCAAGCGCCTGAAGCCCAGATCGTCCGGGAGGGGTGATGCCGACTGCAAGTGCCTGAAGCCGAGATCGTCGGGGAGGGTGATGCCGACTCAGTACACATCACAATATGTGTTGGACATGGAGATATCACAGAGTGGTGCTCCCTGCCGAGGGCGGAGGTTGCGGGCGCGCAGAGCACCGGCTCTTCCTCGCCCCTTCCGGCCCGAGCTTCTGACGACGGGAAGGAAGAGAACCTTCGCGTGTTTTGGCCGCTTCTGGAACTGGTATGCGGGTGCCACGGTGAGAGGTGTATGGGGGGGGGAGCTGGAGGGTCGGTCGGACAGCAAATTGCGGAGCGCAAAGGTCTGCAGGCGGATTGGGTGGATGCATCACGGAGCTTCAAGCAGCGCCTCGGGGCGAAAGTGCAGGCGCGCGCCCGAGTGTCTGTTGACGAGGCAAAAGCACATTCCAGCAGGTGCAGGGTTCCCATAATACAGCCACCGGGTATCTAGTGGCAGTGACGTGGCGTGCGCCCTCGGTCCTGGTGGTGGCAGTGACGTGGCGTGCGCCCTCGGTCCTGCGCTCTGGTGGCAGTGACGTAATGTGCGCCGGTCCTGCGCTCTGGTGGTAGTGACGTGGCGTGCGCCCGGTCCTGCGCTCTGGTGGCAGTAACGTGGTGTGCGCCGGTCCTGCGCTCTGGTGGCAGTGACGTGGCGTGCGCCTCGGTCCTGCGCTCTGGTGGCAGTGACGTAATGTGCGCCGGTCCTGCGCTCTGGTGGCAGTGACGTGGCGTGCGCCGGTCCTGCGCTCTGGTGGCAGTAACGTGGTGTGCGCCCTCGGTCCTGCGCTCTGGTGGCAGTGACGTGGCGTGCGCCCTCGGTCCTGCGCTCTCTGTTGCTGTGCAGGTTGTATTCATTGCCCGGCGAGTGGAGCGGCTGTCTCTGCGCTCGATGCTGCACGCGGCGGACATCTTCGTTGCGCCGTTCCTGGTGAGTGCCAGGGTCCCGCAGATCAGGAAAGCTGTCGTTCCGTGGAGCTATTTTTCTGGGCAGTGGTGCTGTCTCGGGGCCACGTAGGGGGAAGAGAGAATCTCGAGTTTTGCTGGAGCAGCCTTGGGATTTTGACCTTCGAGTGGCGCCGGGTGAGCGCAGGAGGGTGTGAGCTTAACCTTTGAAACAATCGGACGGGCACCATCAATCCTGTTCAATCCACTCACTTCGAAAGCAATTCTATGATCGGACACACAAATGGTTGAGTGCACTTGCGCTGCAACCTGGGGCTTCGCAGGAGGATCAGATGACAGACACAACGGACGGCCTGGATCTTGCGATGGAGGTCGGGCTCGTGTCCGTTGCCACCAAATTCCTGCACGCCAAGTGGGCGCTGCGCGAACGCCGTGGAGTGCTAGTAGATTTCAAGGTAATGTTATGTCCTTCCGTCCTTACCTTGCTGTCGTTGCGCCCTTACCGTGCTTCTGTTGACTTGACCCTGGTGCATGCATAATGGTTGGTAATGATAAAACAACCGTTTGAAGCCGAGGTGATGCATCTGATTTAACAGGCGCTGCCTGTGGTCAAAATCAAAAGCTGCGCCGGTCTCATGCAGTGATCTAGGTCTTGCCAGAGTTTGCAAAGTAGGCTCGTGTAGAATGGATGATTAGAGTGGGGATGGATAGAAGGACAAGGAGGCTCACGTGGTGTGTGCTGAGCGGATGCGGGATGCAGGACGATATTGGTTTGGCAGAGGCGCTGCAGAGATTGGTGCAGGATAAGCGTCTCCTGGCTGACTATGCTTCGAGGCTGCAGGTGCGGTGCTCTCAGGTCCTCGATGGAGGCAGCAACGCAAGAAGCAAGCCCTCCAACTACTTAGGCTATCCCACTAAAGATGCACAAATACTCAACTCGTCAACGAACAAATATATGCATAACCAAAGGGTATTTTGATCCCCTACCACGGGTCAGATGGCGCTTCGATCCGCTACCACGAGTCAGATGGCGCTTCAATCCCCTACCACGAGTCAGATGGCGCTTCGATCCGCTACCACGGGTCAGATGGCGCTTCGATCCCCTACCACGAGTCAAATGGCGCTTCGATCCGCTACCACGGGTCAGATGGCGCTTCAATCCGCTACCACGAGTCAGATGGCGCTTCGATCCGCTACCATGAGTCAGATGGCGCTTCGATCCGCTACCACGAGTCAGATGGCGCTTCGATCCCCTACCACGAGTCAGATGGCGCGATCCCCTACCACGAGTCAGATGGCACTTCGATCCGCTACCACGGGTCAGATGGCGCTTTGATCCGCTACCACGAGTCAGATGGCGCTTCGATCCGTTATTCTTGCCAGGAAGCAGGTACACCAAGGCACAATCACAACACACATGGGAATAGCAATGTTTTATATACAAATCAAATATTGATATACCGTCTGCGGAGATGTGTTTCAGTACTCCTGGTCACAGCGGTCTGCTAGTCAGCCATCAGGCAGGGGTCCCATGTCTCTGTGTCTCTGTACCAACAACTCTCGAGTCTGTCTCATCTCTCAATCTCACAACTAGCCAAGTGTCTGAACTGTGGCTCTAAGCAGTGGTGACACAAGGAAGCTTCTGTGCAGCTGCTCGGCAGCTGCTGGGCTCCAGGCTTCAGGCTTCAGGCTTCAGGCTTCAGCCAAGACCTGGGGGACAAAGAAGCTTCCTCTCACCCAAACCCCACCACGCTCAAACCCAGAGTCACACAACAGGACCAGGGAGGGATGGCGGGAGAAAAAAGAGCAAGAACCGTGCTTTTGGCACGTGTGGGCTCGAAGTGAGAAAACTGTTTCACTGATCCTAGTGAAACTGTTCTAAGCACTGTCGCACAACTCTCGGCAGTTGGCCGAGGCTCGATCGGGCCACGTGGCGGCCGATCGGAAAGTGTCCGTTTGCAATCCCAAAACAGATCAAGCAAGTGTCTCAAATGACTCGGGCATCTGATGTGGGCAAACTGACACACAGTGACGGGTCTCCGTCCGAAACCGTCGCGGGCGACACGACTGTCGCGCTCCCTCGTCGCTACGGGATCTGTCGCACAGAAAATCTGATGCAACAAAAAATCCCAGACGACATCGACGGGGGGGGGGTGTACTCTGCTACCTTCGAATAACCGAAATTATAGTGCCGATAATTTTGGATTATTCTTGCCAGGAAGCAGGTACACCAAGGCACAATCACAACACACATGGGAATAGCAATGTTTTATATACAAATCAAATATTGATATACCGTCTGCGGAGATGTGTTCCAGTACTCCTGGTCACAGCGGTCTGCTAGTCAGCCATCAGGCAGGGGTCCCATGTCTCTGTGTCTCTGTACCAACAACTCTCGAGTCTGTCTCATCTCTCAATCTCACAACTAGCCAAGTGTCTGAACTGTGGCTCTAAGCAGTGGTGACACAAGGAAGCTTCTGTGCAGTTGCCAAGCAGCTGCTGGTCTCCAGCTCGGCTCCAGCTAGGCTTCAGCCAAGACCTGGGGGACAAAGAAGCTTCCTCTCACCCAACTAGGAGCAGGCACCTACCGGCAACCAACCCGAGTAGCACCTACCGGTACTAAACGAGGCCCGAGTAGCACCTACCGGTGCTAACCGAGGCTCCTAGGCAAAGTCCCGTGACACAGCCCTCGCCCCTACCGGGGCTAACTAGACACCGGTCTACACCGGCAAGTCTAGGTCTTTGCTGCTGGGGACCCCCACACACAGCACAACAGCCCACAATAGGGCCTAACTAGACGCCTACCGGTCGCCTAGGTTCCTGCTGCTAGGGAAGCACTGCAACTGAGACCACAACACCCAACCCATCGGCAAGAGAGAGAGAGAGGGGCGGGAGGGCCGGGAGGGAGCGGGTACGTACCGATCAGGCTCGCCCCTCGAAGGCGCGGGTGGCGGCTGCAGCGCCAGAAGCCATTGCCGAGGGGAGGATCAGCTGCTGTGCGGCGTCCATGTCGCAATACAGCTTGTAGCACTCGGAGGCCCAATCACCGTGGGCCTGAATCAGGGCGTCCTGCACCTGCAACCTGAAAGCAGCGGTGGCCCCGCCACGGCGGAAGGAGTGGCCGGTGTAGGCAGCCGGGTCCAGCCCCGCCCGAGCCGCCAGCTTGCGGAAGACGGCCACAAACACCGAGTGTGTCAAGGGCTTCAGGCGGCCCTTGGCATCCTCGGTGCAAAACAGAGGCCCGTCCGGGCCGAGGTTAGGCAATTGCCCAATCCTCCAAAGCGCCCGGACGACACAGATGGGGGAGCCGTGGACCTCTACCGCCCTCACGGTGTGGTAGCGCTCTCCCGCCTGGATGGTCTTAGAGTGACGCACTCTAATGTCCACCTGACGGGCCCCCTCCTCCAGAACCGGGAAGGACATGTCGGCACGGACCAGGTGACCACGAGGGTTCCAGGCGTCCGCCTTCTCAACCGAGACATTGTCCTTCCGGAAGAAGAAGAAGAAGGCAGTCAGCATGGCAGCAAACACAACAATTTCTAGGAAACTGTTGGGGTCCACCACCACTGCCATCTGCAGCAGCTCCTCAAACCCGATGGGCATGGTCTGCTTGGAGGGGGTGTCCCACCTCCGACCACAACCCTGCAGGGCTGAATGCACGGCCCATCTGTCCCTCACCGGGACCCACACCAAACCCAGCTGCAGATGGAGGGCCCTTACGCCCGAGGTGTACTTTTTGGCGGTGGATGGCTTGACCTTTCGGTCAGTAACCATAAACACGACCCACCATGCCAGTACATCATCTGTTGCCGGGAGCATCATTGCCAGAAAACCTCGAGACCTACCGGAAATGCAGAAAGAGACGAAGCTCCTCACCCCGGTAGAATACGAGGCCTGTGTGTTTAAGGCAAAACACACAGACTGGTAGATGGCGGTCTGGGCCAACAGCCTGTCGATCTCCTCACCTGAGAACTGTGCGGCGTCAGGAGACACGTCCAAGCCCTTAACTGCCGCCTCGATGTCCTCTTCAGACTGTCGATGCTTTTCCGGCACCGTTGGCGTAACTGGCGCCACTGGTGGGCTGCCAGCAGCCGGTGCCGGAACGCCCGTGCCCCCAACGCCACCGCCAGCAATCGGGGCGGAAGAATTTCCGCCCTTCGCTGACTGTGAACCTGTGGGGGCACCGAGCAAAGCGAACTCGACAGTAGGGCGCTCGGGATCAATCATCACCGCGAACGCCTGCCACTTAGTCAGTTCCATCTTCACTGAAAAGATGAAAGCCCGAAGAAGCTGCGGTGTACGAAGAGCTCCCTCCAACGCCTGTGGGTCATCGACAACCAACTGCGGGCAAAAGTGACACATTAGTGGAAAAGCGGCCGGCCTAAGCTTCACTAACGGGTCCAACCCGAAGTGTGCCGTACCGGCCGCGACGAGAAAAGCCGACAAACGAGTCGCATGCACCTGAAGAACGGCGGCTAACATGTCAAGGCACTCCATTGGCCATTCCTCAACAAACAGGGGCGCAGACTCAAATGCAACAATCAGCGCCCGCAGCTCAGGCGAAACTGGAGGAGCGGCGACTACGGCTGCAGCAGCAGCAGCTGCAATTAGCTGCTGCTGCTGCGCATCCACCGTTTGTCTTAACACCGCCATCGCGGCCTCATGGTTCGCTTGCTGCTGAGCTAACTGTTGTTGCATCAGCGCTAGGACGGGATCAACCGGTCCTCCCTGCACAACTGGCGCCTGAACAACCGGCGCAACAGGCAAGTTCGCGGAGAACGTTTGCGCGGAATTTTGAATTCGGCCCACTAACTTCCACGAAGCCTCAGCCGCGGCTTTGACGGGCCCCCACGGAGCTGGCAACGGTGGAACAATTTCCCACTGTGCTGGCATGGAGAAAGTGGAAGCAGCCGTCGGGTCCGCGACTAAAAGGCATGTGCCTGCTGCCGTAAGCGCTGGAAGATCCGGCAAAATAACCGGCGGAATGCTCTCACGGAAAGCCGCGCGCAAAGGTCCAAAATGCTGAGACAATCCTTCTTGCGCATGCACGGCTGTAGCTCGCGACCATCTAGCAGATCTGACAGTCGGGAAAAATGCGTTACAGTCGTTCAAGGCAGCGCGCACGGCAGGCGACCCCCAAATGGGGACCGGGTCAATCGGCAAAGGGTTAGGAGGATTCATCCTGAAAAGAAACAAGTCAGAAGTTAGGAAGTTTTCTACTTCGAGCCGAAGAATTATTTGTTTTAAATAATTCGCCCAGAAAAAAGAGCAAGAACCGTGCTTTTGGCACGTGTGGGCTCGAAGTGAGAAAACTGTTTCACTGATCCTAGTGAAACTGTTCTAAGCACTGTCGCACAACTCTCGGCAGTTGGCCGAGGCTCGATCGGGCCACGTGGCGGCCGATCGGAAAGTGTCCGTTTGCAATCCCAAAACAGATCAAGCAAGTGTCTCAAATGACTCGGGCATCTGATGTGGGCAAACTGACACACAGTGACGGGTCTCCGTCCGAAACCGTCGCGGGCGACACGACTGTCGCGCTCACTCGTCGCTACGGGATCTGTCGCACAGAAAATCTGATGCAACAAAAAATCCCAGACGACATCGACGGGGGGGGGGTGTACTCTGCTACCTTCGAATAACCGAAATTATAGTGCCGATAATTTTGGACTACCACGAGTCAGATGGCACTTCGATCCCCTACCACGAGTCAGATGGCACTTCGA
>LGRX02008522.1:0-15417 GCA_001247695.2 Cymbomonas tetramitiformis
TGCGCGTTTGGGCATTAGTGGAGATTTTGGGATGAGCGGCTTGCGGTGAGCGACTTGGGCCGCAGCTATGGGGTGCCGGCTTGGATTGGGTTTCGTCGTCGCAATGTTCACTATTCGCGGTTCTCTGCTCGCTCTGATCCCGCCTGCTGCCGTGTTTTGGGCTGGTGACTTAAGCACCTTTGACTTCGACGTCATCTTCCTTCGCCCCTCGCTAGCATGGCCCGACCGTTCGTTCCGTGTCCGTGACGTCGCATTTTCTCCGCGGCCCTACCCAAACGTGCTGCAGCGTACCGCCTCCCCTCAGGCTTTTCTAGAGATGGGTATGACGACGAGATCCAAGAAGTCCCTCACGAGGGACAGTGACATCGATGCCTCTTTGAGGTTGATCGACGAGGTGCGGAACACTCCGACGGCTGCTACGCCGGTGGTTCCCGCTCCTAACCCTGCATCGAACGTGGACGCGGACGTTGCCGTCAGACGTTATTTGCAGGAGCAGTCCAAGTTGGTGGACGAGATTTACAAGGCACGGCTGCATCGGGCTTGGGCCAAGAGTATCCGTGAGGATATTCTTGGTGACAAGAAACATCATTTCCGCGGTACGGACGACGCTGGCCTTCTGTCCGACCTGGTGGTGCAGCTACGTACGGAGTTTCAGTCGGCCGGGCTGGAACTGTGTGCCTTTGACCTCGACGACCCTCTGGCTCCAGTGGTCAACAAGGTGAATGGCCTCTTGTACGACGTTCTGGCTCTCGTGGTGGAGAGGCACAGCAACGCCTACGTCTGGCTCACTGGTACGGATTCTTCGACTGACCGAGATGGACGGCGTGCTCTTGTCGACATCATCAAGGGCTCTGTACCAGTGGCGCTGCGGGAATCGCAGCAGGGGGAGCATGCGGCTTTACGTTATCCCGCAAACGTTGACCCGCAGCCGATTTTGGCTAAGGAACAGCGTTTGGTGCGGGATAACAGGACTTCAGACTGGACTCCGACCGAGGCAACACGAAAATTGTCTCTCTACACCCGCCTCGACCCCGTGTTTTACGCGGCGGTAAAGGTCCGCTATCCCATGGCTGCTGACCTATCCCACGTGTCCCTTGCTTCTCTTCGCTCCTTGGTGGTCGAGATTTATCAGTCTTGGGCGCAGACGGACGGGGGGAAGGCGGCTTCTGGTGCGGGCGGGGTCTCCGCGCACCTCTCCAGCAGTGAGTACGATGCGCTGCTCCAGAAGATCACGGAGCTGACGGAGCTCGTACAGCGGCAGCGGGGTGAGGCCGCCCCGGTTGTGCGTCAACAACGGGAGCGGGTGCAGCAGCGGCAGCAGCAACCGCGAGGATTCCGTGTGGGAACCCACAAGGCCCCACCGGTGGGATTCGACCGTGACGATCAACGGGCAAGGCCGTTCTGCGGTAGGTGCAAGAAGGCGGGGAAAGGTGAGGCGTATCACTTCTACCGCGACTGCCCGTTGGGCGGGCGCCAACACCCGCCCACCGCTGCCGCGGCATTTTGCGTTCCCATCGACGAGGAGGACGCAGAGGGGGTGCACGCACTCGCCATGTGTGCGTTGTTCCAGCAGGCGGCGGATGACGGGGCGGAGTCCTTCGCGCGTGCGGCAGCCGCGTACGGGCCGCCCGCGGTGCTTTCTGCGGGAGCGGTGGGCGGCATTGACGTGTCCGCCTACGGCTTCGCCGTGGAGCAGCAGCCGGATTCCGAGGGGGACGACATTCTCCGCCGGCTCGACGATCTTGCCGCGGAGGTTCACTCCGCGGCCAACCCACAGGTGCATTACACTCACGCATCTTTCCCGCCTCCTGCCGGTGACGGCAAGGGGGCTTCGGCTCTGGTGTGCGTACCCGCCGCGGCGGTGGCCACACCGGAGGGGCAGGTTCCGGCAGGTGGTGCGGCGGCATCGGCGTCCGCCGTGCCGGCCCCTGCTATGCCTGTCTCGCAGGGAGAAGATGTGAAGCCCGCGCCACTTCAATCGGCGCGGGTGACCACCACAGCGGACGCGGACGGTGAGTTCGCTGGGTTCGTTCAGACCGTGACCCACGCCGCCATCGGACAGGTTGATCTCACGGGGTACGACACGGACGATTACGAGGACCTCGCTGACGGCAGCTTCGTCGTGAAGCCGCGGGCCTCGGCCATCTCAGCAAATCACTCGTCAACGCCCGCGGCCCAAGCACCTCACTCTGATTGGTGTTCTGGAGGATTAGGTGACTTACAACCGTCACAAATTCAACAATCATTTTCAAATAGTCTTAGGGAAAAAGCATATCATGTCGGAATATCTTCTTATCTCGGTTCAAGAAATTATCAATCTGATTTGTTATTTCCGGGCGGTTATGAACATAACACCTATGGGACCGCTCAAAGACAATTGAATAAAGATGTTCTTAACAATCGATTCAATATCGACCCGGAGCTTTCAAATTATGACGCCGTAGTACTTAATGATGGTAATAATAAGATAAATATTGCTTTTCACGGAGCAAGTTCTAATCCATCGTATTTAGATGAAGATAAAACGGACATAATTTCGGTAATTAAAGGGAAACATGACACAAGAGATTCATTTCGAAGAGCCGAAAAGGTATATTTAGATACATTACAAAAATATCCAAATCATGATATTGAATTATTGGGAACAAGTCTTGGCGGTGCAAAATCGATTCATGTCGGTGAGAAATTCAATGTTAAATCGACAACGTTCAATCCATTCCTATCACATATACATACTCCTAAAGTTAATGGAGATGCACCGCAGAATATTCATAGAGTTGTAACTGATTGGGCAACTGCGGGAGCATTGAAAATACCACCGAATTCAAATAGAAAGTTGTTCCATTACTTCGAAAATAAGAATCCTTATGACCTATTTAGACAACCATATCAATATACAACTTCGCCTCACAATTTAAAACAATTCTTTCAATTACCAAATAATAATAAAGTAAATAAAGTTAATTTATTGAAATCAACATTGAATACCATAGCAACCGGACTTGATGTGTTGATGTTCGGAAATGCTTTGAATGACGCAAGAAATCTTTCATCGAAAAATGTTGAAAGTGATGAATTTAACAATCGAATTTCAGAGGATTTGAATCCATTAGGACTGTTAGGAGTGAATTTCGATATCGACAAAAATTACTTGCATGACGACGCACCCTTAGAAGCAAGATTATTGGCTGATTATATATCAAACAAAGGTCCTCAAAGAATGACATCATTTGATAGAAGTATAGATAAATCACAATCAAATAAGTATACATCCATCAATAAAAATATGATTAAAGATGAAAATAATAATCTTTTGGTAAATTATGGAACGTGAACACTTAATAAAAAATGCTCAGATTTTGTACCCTGATTTATCCACATTTCATATTGAATTGATTGTTGATGATTACATCAAAAGACCACAATTCTATGACGACATGTATAATGGTAATATCGATGTTCCTTTACCATTACAAAGAGATTCAAAGAATGATATTGAAATGAATAAAAACTATATTGATATTATAAATAGAGATAGTCATGAGTGTAATATCTGAACGTACACTTTATTTATCAAGTGAAGACCTTTCATCGTTTTGTGATTCCAGAATTATCAATATCAATATACCAACACAATTAACAAACTATAAAAATACAAACAAATTGAAGATAATTGTAAACAGTTTTTCGGCTGCAAAGACTTGGTATACCATCAATGAATATAACGGAATTTTCTATATAGCTGATACAACTTCTGATGATTTGTATGAATGTCGAATACCTGATGGAAATTATACAGATTTAGATGATATTAAAACTGTTTTAGAAACGATTATTTTAGATGTTCTTGTCGCCAACTTTGGGTTTGCAAGGCCTGCAGATAGAGTTGATGTTACTTACGATGGAATTTCTGGACATTTCACTATTACACTTAGTAAACCTGCTCCGAATATCAAATTTGTTGCATTTTCGATAACCGGTGATTTTCAAGCAGTGCCAGGGAGTAATTTAGGTAATGCATTAAACAATATTTTTAATTCTCCCGGTAAATACAATGATGTAGACCAAGTCTTAGGCGGACAAACAAATAAATCAGTTGCCGGTTTAGCAGATTTTTCACAGATTAAAGATTTGTTTGACATCGAAACCGTAAATGAAGTATTTATTTCCAAATTTCCCGGTAATTTGCAAACAAATGACGCTATTTATCTTAGAATTTCATCGTTGCCAACAAACAATTTAGAAAGCACTAACCTTTCCAATAATTCAAAAGAAAATGTTATTATTTCCGGTGATATTTTAGGGAAAATTTTGCTACCTTCAGATTTAACTAAACAATTTATTACTTATTTAGATTACGATGAAAATTTTGCAGTAGACATTCAAGCATCACAATTTACATTTCTTCGTATCACACTTACGGACAAAAAAGCAAGATTACTTCCTACCGCCGTTTCCAAAAATGGAATTGAACAGTCCATAAATTATGCATTATCTTTGAAATTAAAAGAATATGTGAATTAAAATTATATTATATATATTATAGAAAAAATGTCTTTACCGTATAGTCTTGCATTTGGACTTCAAAAACTAAGTGGATATAGTACTCAATATTTTCGTCTTGAAACGACAAACTTGACCGAAGTAAATCCTTACGGTGTTATAACTTTGAATCTTCCAGTTAATGTTTTGTGTAATCTGAAAAGTTTAAGTATGCATTGTAAAGGTCGTGCTAACAATCATGCCATAGCTTGTACGGACGCCGCAACCCAACCTGATTTAGTTATCACAACTTTGCCAAATGGAATCGAAAAATTGATTTCTCGTGTAGAAATTTACAGCGGTGGAATAGCTATTTCGAGTGGCATGAGTCAATATTCAACGGTATCAGCGGTTTTGGACAATCTTAAAACAACGTTGAATAAAGAAGTATCTTATCAAAGAGTTTTGAAAAATCAAGAAATAAATGTTAATACCGATAGTTATTATCAAGAAGAAAGACCATATATTTTGAATAATTTCCTACAATTTATAGGGGAATCTTCACCTGACTACCTGGATACAGCGTTACTTCCTAGTGTCCAAATTCGTTTCTTCATGCATGGTCCGGAAGTTCTTGGAGCGTACCAAAAGTCCTTAGGAGCCGGAAATGGATTTAATGGAACCGCGGCTGCCGAACTTGCTGCAAAAGCGACATGGAAATTGACTGATTTGCATTTTACAATTGAAACAATTACATTTTCAAATGGTGTTTACGATAGTGCTGTCGAAAGAAAACTAAAAGAAGATTCTTATATTGAGATGCCTTTCACTAATTATTTTACCTTTCAAGATACTCAAACGGAAATGACTAAATCGAATCGATTCTCTTTGTCGGCACAATCTTTGGATATGTTATACGCTGTTCAAAGGCCTTCAAATTACAGTTCTGTTAATGAAGGTTTGCATAAAATTGATAATAAAATATGTGCTACTTTCGTTCCAAGTTATTTTAGATTTTATTCCGGAGACATTCAATCTTGGCAATACAATGTCAACTCAATTTATTATCCTAATTATCGTGCCACAGCTCTCGATGCTTTTAACTTGGTCACTATTGGTAAAGCTGATAATTATTCTGACGATTCAGGTTGTAAAGTTAATTCTTTAGAAAATTGGTACAATTCTTATTGGACTGCTATGCTTCGATTAAATATGCCTATGCCAGGTATGGGACCTCGTAATTGTAGTGGAATAGATACCCGGGGTTTGAATTCTTCATTCTTTCTTCAAACTCAAAAATCATCGACCGCAGACCCACTTCAAACACCTTTGACGAATAACGAAACATTTATTATTGCACAATGTACAAGTATCATTCGTATTGGTATGGGAAGAATGATTGAAGTGGTTGTATAAAAACTAATTTAATTGTAATTATATATAATTATGGCTGAACAAGCGGGACAAATTTTTGCTTCAAACTTAGGAAATAAACCATTAGGAAAAGTCGATGTTAAATTACCAAATATGATGTTAACTTCAGGCTTTCGAAGTTCTTCGATGATGATTGTTCCATGTAAAACAATACAAGATTTACGACCACCTGCAAGAGTTTCTAATGTGGACCCTATGTCAGGTTTCAAATCATATACATTAGGACACGGTGATAAAATTACAAAACAAAATGCTATGTTTTCATTTCCCAATATTCATCCATTAAACAATAAACTGTCACCTTTGGCTCCGACATTCTTTGTGAAATAAAATTAAATTATAGGATATAGTATATAATGTCTTCATTCGGAAATGATTTTGTTTTAGATAAGAATATCAAAGTTAATGACGGTGTGTTTATTGGTGCTAAAGATAAAACAACAAGAACAACCTTTCAAATAATTTGAGCTGATATAAATATGAATATTGATGGAAGTCAAAGTGGTAACCCGGGTGTTACAAGTTTGAATATGGCTGCAAAAGAAAATAAAATGAAAGTTAGATTTGGAGGTTTGCCTATTGTAGTAACAAATAATGTTCCTCCGGTTGAAGAAATTACACAAGTAAATGGATTATATGTATTCAAAGCGAATCCAACTGATAAATTTGGAACTGTATACATGAAACTTGCTCAACCGTAAATTTAAAACTTGTGTTATGATATATAATGTCTTCATTTTGAAATAATGTAGTTGCAAGTACATTTAATGGTAAACAAACTCCATCTACAAATATTCCTGACCCTTTAACAATTAATCAAATAAATGTAAATCAAATAGGTGATAATTCAAACCATTGTCAAACAAACAATTCATATGGCTTCAGATTTTTTATATCAAAATGATATTGATTTTATTGATAATTCTGATGTAAATAATCAAAGAGAATTCATGAAATTACAAACTGATGGTGATTTAAATTTGGTTAATAATATCAATTTTTATGATTTCATTTTGAACAATCCTGCAAGTAAATCAAAATTCTCTATAGGTTTGGATGAACTTGATAGTTCTTTTGAAATTAAATCTTTAGACCCTGTTCCTCAAACAAGATTGAAAATAGGAGACAATGGTATCAATGAATGGTCCTTTATGCAAACCACATTGAATGTAGAACCACTTGGAGCAGGTGTACTTTTAAATGATGGACCTTTAATTTTAAACACCGGTGATATCACTTTGAATTCTGGAAAATTTATTGGTGACGGTTCTTTGCTTCAAAATTTACCGTATCCTGCCGAAAATCAATCTCTTCAAAATGTTTGTGACATTTCTCCTATCACAACGACTAACATTACAGCAAATTCTTTTATCGGTGACGGAAGTCAATTAATTAATTTACCCGTGCAACCTGATACATCAACATTACAAGATGTAACCATACGAGGGTCAACAACTACAACGAATGATATTTTTTTTACCGGAACTGGAAAATTTACAATAAATCAAGATGAAATTGATGGTGCTTTAATTAGGATAAGAGGTGGTACTCAAGATGGTAAAATTCGTATTGGCGAAACAACAAATGATGATGGATATATAAATGCACAACGAGCAATATTGATAGGCAGAAATGCAGGTTCATTCGGTTGTGGAATTGATGTTTTGGCTTTAGGTTCAGGTAGTGGATATGACCAAGCTGGAAATTATTCGGTAAATTTAGGAGATGATTCCGGACAATCAAACGCCGGTGTAGAATCTGTTTCTGTAGGAAGATTTGCAGGCGAAGTTTTCAGTGGTCTAAATTCAGTTTCATTAGGTTCATATGCTAATAAAAATACAGGAGGAACTTCGTCCGTCAATAATACGATTTGTATGAATGCAACCGGTGTTGAATTAAATTCTGTAAATCCTAGTTCATTTACGGTGAAACCTATAAGACCAAGTCCAGATGTTACATTAGAAAACTTACAATTATATTATGATTCAGTTTCAGGCGAAATAAAATCTGGTGCTATTAATAATGGAAGTATTGGTTCATTAAGTCAAGTTTTGGCTGTCGGTAATTCAGGAAATAACATTAATTTGACCGGAGATTTGGATGCTACAAGTGCAATACTCACAAATAGTTTGAACTTTAGTTATACATCAGCTACGGCTTCTATTACAAGTTTAGGAATTCCATTGACAACTTTGACAAATGCATACACGGCCTCATTACCAACAAGTCCGGTTCCTCATACCGGTGATGTATTTACTTTTGTAAATAACACCGGAAATAGTATAAATGCTGGAGATATTGTTCAATTTTCTGATGATTTTTCTGATGTAAATGGTGTAAAAATATATTCAGCGTCGGCAAGTCAATCTAATCAAAATTGTATGCCTATTGGTGTCTGTGTTCAAAATTCAAACACAGGAAATTCTTGTTTTGTTTGTACAAAAGGATTCACAACTTGCAAAGCTATTGATGGAAGTTATGTCAAAGGTCAAATGTTGGCTTGTGCCGCGGGAGGTTCAGTCAATTCTTCACAAATTACTACAAATAATGTTGGAATTATTGGCGTATGTATGGAAAGTAAAGTTATAACAACCTCGGGTTCAGGATTATTGGTTTGGATTAAACCTGATTTTAAATTGTGATTTAATATATATATATATATCAGATGTCTTCTTTTGGAAATGATATTGTTTGTAAAAATATACAATGTGATACGGTTAATGGAAATGCTCCTACCGGTGGTTCAAGTAAATGGACAAATGCTGGAAATAATAATATTGAAAGAACAAATGGAAACGTAATTGTAAAGAATGAACTGATAGCTGAAACTGTAACAATCAACGACAAATTGGTTGTTGAAAACACTATCGAGATGTTTAGTGGAGGTATACAGGCTGCAGCGGGTGATTTTACTGGTTGTGAATGTATTAATTTGCAAGTCGACAATGTTTCGGCAAAATCTGGAACAATTGTCACTGTTAATAATAATTTACAGGTAAATGGTGCTGCAAAAATCAATGGAAAAACAGAACTGGTCGCACCAGATAATACCACAAATCTTGATTTATTTGGAAATAAAACATCAGGTAATAGTTTCATAAGTTTAAATACCTCAGGTGTAGATTTATCGAGTGCTTCAACGATATATTTTATAAATTTTCAAACGAAACCTGATTCAGCTGTACCTAAATTTTTTAGTATCAATATGAAAGGTGATATAATAGGATGTAATGATATAGAATGCAATAACATTATAATTAATGCACAATTAGGTTCCAAGACAAATTTAGAATTACAAGGGCCAAAATCTGCTAATTCAACATTTATAGATTTGAATACATCACTGGTTGATGAAGCAGCAGTTGATTCAGTGTATGCTTTGCAGTTTCGAAAACGACCTGATATACCATCAAATGAATTTTTTAGAATTAATATGTTAGGTGATATCCGAGGTGCTAATTTAATAAAAGCTGATACTGTTCAAACTCCTTTCGCGGATATAAATATTTTGAAAGTAAATAAAGAATTGAATTATGAAGAAATTTCAAGAGTAACTACGCTTTCAGCACCCGGAAATGAAAATATACGAACCATTCAATTTCCTAATGATAGTTTCATTATTTACTTGGATTTTGCTACTATAGCTACTGATGGTACAGACGATATCAAGTTCAAGATAACACACGCCGATACTTCAATTCAACCAAAGATTGGTACGGAATATTTTTTGAGATGTTCAACGATAACGGTCAATACCACAAAAGCAAAAAGATTTACATTAAATTCAAGTGTAAATTATATTGAAGCTAATGACGAAGTTGAGTTAAGAATAACGGACATTTCCGGTGAACAATTTGCAAATAACACTTTACGTTTTGTATTGGAATTGATACGTATACCGTATATTTAGTAATAAATTTCTTCGGTTTTTTCAGGGGGACAAAAACCTCAAAAAAATGAAATCCACTTAAAGAGTGTAACTCAATAGGGTAAACAAAGCAAGAATGACTACCACATTTAATCACCTTCCAATTGAACTTCAAGAAAAGATTTACTTTATGAAACATCAACTTGAAATGGAAGATGTTTTTAAAGAAATGATATTATTACATTCATTTAAATTATATTATGAAAGCCTTGAGAATCAACTTTATAATATGAATACTTCAAAGGTCGAAAAATGGTACGAAATTCACAAATGGCATTTAAGAAGATTGTTTGATGATAAATATGATGATTTACATGCTATAATTATATTTTGTCAAAACGAGGAATGTCATGAATTATGTGTTATGTTAGATGACTTATTCTATTTAATGTTAAGATATAATATTAAAATTTCTATTGACTTCGATGATATCCATAACGCCTTAATATGTGCTTTAATGATTAGAAGTATCGAAGACGATGATTCCGAAAGTATTGTGTTTGATAGTGACGATGAAGAAAGTGATGATGAAGAAAGTGATGATGAATAAATGATTTAAGAACAATTAACATATATCTTATTGAAACATTAATTAATTTACTTTTTATTTACTTTTAATTTTATCTTTATCTTTTTATTGTAGATTTTTTATTTATTTTTTATCGTAGATTTTTTATTTATTTTTTATCGTACTCACATTTAATCACGTAATTTATTCACTATTTATTACGTAATTATTTCTTGTATTTATTATTTAGTTATTTTGTTTATATAAATGGTACGCTATAGTCGGTACTATAGTAGTTATTAACTTTGTTATTCTTTGGCATTTGAAAGAATTGTTTGAGATTATGCGGCGAAGTGATATATTGATACGGTGCTTTCAATAAATCATAAGGGTTCTTGTTTTCGAAGTAATGAAACAACTTTCTATTTGAATTTGATGGTATTTTCAAAGCTCCCGCAGTGGCCCAATCAGTTACAACAGTAGTATGCTACTGATTATAGCCTGCCCCCAAAACCCTAAAGACGATAATAAATGATTAATAAATACAAGAGAAAACCCTAAAGAAATAATTACGTAATAAATAGGGAATAAATTACGTGATTAAATGTGAGTACGATAAAAAATAAATAAAAAATCTACAATAAAAAATAAATAAAAAATCTACAATAAAAAGATAAAGATAAAATTGAAAGTAAATAAAAAGTAAATTAATTAATGTTTCAATAAGATATATGTAAATTGTTCTAACGATAAGTTCTATATAAATATACGTGAGTTGTTTTTAAATTCATTTATATATTACTAAAATATAAGTCAGAGTCAGAGTTAAAGTTAAAGTTAGAGTTAGAGTTAGATTTTATAATATTTCTATGAAAAATAAAAATAGCAACAATCTACGATTGTAGCCGAGTAAAATATAAAAATATTATATGAATCTTAGTTAAAGTTAGAGTTAAAGTTAGAGTTGGAGTTAGAGTTAGATTTTATAATATTTCTATAAAAATAAATGTAAATGAGAATCATAACATAATGTAAATAACGAAATAGAAAAAAGTAAATTCTAAATATAATAAAAGTAAATTCTAAAAAATAAGTCGTAGTTAGAGTTGGAGTTGGAGTTGGAGTTGGAGTTGGAGTTGGAGTTGGGTCATAAATAGAACCATCCTTACGTTCAATCCAACAATGTAAGTCTAATGTATTCATCTTGCTTTGTTTACACTATTGAGTTACACTCTTTAAGTGGATTTTATTTTTTTGAGGTTTTTTGTCCCCCTGAAAAAACCGAAGAAATTTATTACTAAATATACGGTATACGTATCAATTCCAATACAAAACGTAAAGTGTTATTTGCAAATTGTTCACCGGAAATGTCCGTTATTCTTAACTCAACTTCGTCATCAGCTTCAATATAATTTACACTTGAATTTAATGTAAATCTTTTTGCTTTTGTGGTATTGACCGTTATCGTTGAACATCTCAAAAGATATTCCGTACCAATCTTTGGTTGAATTGAAGTATCGGCGTGTGTTATCTTGAACTTGATATCGTCTGTACCATCAGTAGCTATAGTAGCAAAATCCAAGTAAATAATGAAACTATCATTAGGAAATTGAATGGTTCGTATATTTTCATTTCCGGGTGCTGAAAGCGTAGTTACTCTTGAAATTTCTTCATAATTCAATTCTTTATTTACTTTAAAAATATTTATATCCGCGACAATGCGTCCCGTCGAGACGGGCGCACTCGCCCGGAGCTTGGGCCTCGCCGGCCTCATCGGCGCCCCGAGTGTGGGTGCCGCGCTCCGCGCTCGGCGGCGGGGCATGCGTGCGCGGTGTGCCGCTCCCAGGCACGCGCATCAACCTCTGCAAGGAGGCCCGATGCGCCTGGATGCGGTGCACACGCTGCGCGCTACCCCCAGGCACCATTCGCCTGGAGGTGTGCCTGGCGGGGCAGCGGCGCGTCACGCAGCCCGAGACAGCGCAGCGAGAGCTGCTGCCTCATGGCGGTGCGCCTGGCGCGCTCGCGGTGGCTGCCATCTGCCACTTGCGGCGCGCTCTCTTCCCCCCAACAGAAAATCGGTCCGCTCCCGGACGCTTCACTCTCGGTGGCCCTAAGGGGAGGGCGCGGGTGATGCGCGGTGTGCCGCTCCCAGGGCACGCGCATCAACCTCTGCAAGGAGGGCCGATGCGCCTGGATGCGGTGCACACGCTGCGCGCTACCCCCAGGCACCATGCGTCTGGTGTGCCTGGCGGGGCAGCGGCGCGTCACGCAGCCCGAGACAGCGCAGCGAGAGCTGCTGCCTCAATCATGGCGGTGCGCCTGGCGCGCTCGCGATGGCTGCCATCTGCCACTCGCGGCGCGCTCTCTCCCCCCCAACAGAAAAGCGGTCTGCTTTCGGACGCTTCACTCTCGGTGGCCCTAAGGGGAGGGCGCGGGTGAGCGCCTCGGCGTGCTCACCTCGTGGCGACACACATGCAAGGGCGGACATCCTTGCACGCGCGTGACGATGCGTCCCGTCGAGACGGGTGCACTCGCCCGGAGCTTGGGGCTCGCCGGCCTCATCAGCACCCCGAGTGTGAAGTCAGCAACTCCGACTGGTACCGAAGCATGAGCGTAGTGGCCGCGCAACCACCCACTCCTATGCCCTTCCACACGCCTCTTCCGCTCCTCGCTCCATCACCAACACCTGCTCCACCGCCTACTTCTGGGCCCCCAGCCTCTGCATTACCGCCCGCCTCAACCGCAGTCCCCACAAATCCCACGCCTGCGCTTCCACCTGCACATGCCCCTGGACCACCACCTTCAGCCCGTTTCCCCCACTCCGCCGCTGCGAATCCCATCCTTTCTTCTCCCAGCGCCGCACCCTTTGTACCAGGCATCATCCGACTGCCGCAGGGCACTAATCTGCGAGCAACTTCGGACGAGGTCCGCCTGGAGCACAAAACCAAGGAGATGGTGCTGAAGCTGATCAAGAGTGTGACCAGATTCCCTCGCTCCGCGTCCGACACTAAATCGGCCGACAAGGATGGCCTTCTGGCGCAGTTGGAGCACTACTCCAACATGGTGCGGAAGATATTCCAAGAGGCCATCGTGATCGAGGCACTGACCACTCCCAGCTGTACGCCGTCTGTATCAGCGTACCAGGCGAGCGTGTCGAGCCTCCTCTGGAGCTTTAAGGAGCACACTCTTCAGGACCAGCAGAAGAAGTTCTTGGAGCGTGCGGCGGGGACCTTCGGGTCCGACCAGCCCTGGCACCGGCGCTACGTGGAGCTGGACGTGTTCTTCAGCGATCTGGCGGTGTGCTCCCTAACACAGGCCTACCTGGAGAACGCACACGGTGAGGCCATTGCACTGAGGCAGGCGACGAGCGAGGCCGCGGCGGAGTATTTTTCGCGATTGGAGACCCGCATGGCCTCCGTCAACTTCCTGGCTGGCAGAGTCCCCAATTGCGTGGAGATGTCCAACCTGTCCATGCTCTCCACGTACCGCCGAGGGTTGAAGTATGCACCCAAGGTGATGCGGCGCCTGAGAGCCATCCACCTGGATGTCTCCAAGCCAGAGGGGTGGGAGAGGAAGGCTGTCACTGACGATATCCCACCCAGGCACCCACAACGCCCTGTTGAAGATACGGGAGGTCGCTGAGGAGGTGGAGAGTGACATTGACACGGAGGCGGCTCAGAGGCGCACTCAAGACCGTCCTCCCCGTACTGTTTCCTTCGCCAACAGTAGTAGAGTACCGATTATAGCCCCCCACCAAATAAGTAACTAATAAATACAAGAAATAATTACGTAATAAATTGAGAATAAATTACGTGATTAAATGTGTATTTAATTCAGCTCATAAAGGTTCACCTAGCCCTGCACGTTTAGATAATGATGATGACGATGATGATATTAGTGGTGTAGAAATTATAGAAGAAGAAGCAAGTCCGCAAATGTATACAAGAGGACAACGTGCAAGTAGAGCTAATCAACCATAAAAATATATATATTAATATATAAATGACGCGAGCTGAATGGAACGAAACATTAAAAAAATGTGCCAAAGAATATCATTCCAAAAAAGGCACGAAACCTCGTAAAAAATATTCCAAAAAGAAAAAGTTAATTAAATCTGCAAATATGCAATCACCACAAGTGACATCACGACCTATTGCAAATTTACCAACAAATAATAACAATCGAGGACCTGCAAGATTTCCTTTTAATTTAATTGTGTAAATTTCTTCGGTTTTTCAGGGGGACAAAAAACCTCGAAAAAATAAAATCCACTTAAAGAGTGTAACTCAGTAGTGTAAACAAAGCAAGATGAATACTATTGACAACAAACATTGTTGCATTTGTCTTGAGTCTTTTGAACACAAATCGTATGATACATTCAACTTTATTTGCCAAGTTTGCAACGAAGGTACAATATGTGATGAGTGTTCGAATGAAATGAAAGGTCAAACAGGTGATGGAGTTGTAGAATGTCCAATATGTCGTTCAGAAAATTGGAAATTTCAATTTAGCTCAGATGTAATGGAGTTTTATTTGTGTGACGAAGTAAATTTGGATGGTGGTTCCGAATGTCAAAGAATTCCGGCTTTGAATTTTATGAGAAAAGTATATCATGGTGAAGAAATATATAACTATATTGATGTAAATATAAGAAGGAGCTATAACGATGAAAGCAAATTAGTAGTTAAACTTCGAAATTTTGATGCCACTTTCCACTTAAATATTGAAATATCATTTGAAGTTGACGAAATTATGAAAAAAATATCAACTTCTCCATTTTAGAATGTCCCAAGTTCCTCAATGGTAAAACTGCCATTCCCAAATCATTTGGTGGAATTATTGTGCATTTTATTACTCCAAAGAATTGTTCAATATTAGTGACTCCATTTAATTCAATTTCTTGATAGATTTTTGTAGGATGTTTTGAAGGAAATTTACAATATTTTAAAACCCAAGGATACAAACTTGTAAAATCTACATATCTAATTGTTTCATCATCTCCACATTTGTGATATAATTTTTTAGGGTCAGTTCTTCCACCAAATAGTGCATCTCGGAAAACAAT
>LGRX02008523.1:0-34143 GCA_001247695.2 Cymbomonas tetramitiformis
TATCTTCTTCAAATTGATTTTGAAAATGATACTTGGCTATTTGAAGCTTATCGGTCATTGATGATTGATTCTTATATACCAATGGGTTCAGTTTTTCATGTATATCTACAATATCAGTATTTTCGATGTTTCCATATGCAAAATACGCCGTGGCATCGAACTCGTCCAATTTATTCCAAACGATTTCCTTTGATCCATTGTACATCTCAAAATTGATATAACCACATTTTTCAAAAAAGTAACTATACACCGAGTCGTTCCTTGCTAAGAATTCTTCTTGATATATCAATGCTAATTTTCGATAGATTGGACAATCGGGTGCATTGTATGGCATCGTAAACCCTTTGGTTACGGAGGACTTTTCATACTTCTTATAGAATAGATGTAATTCATTGGTATGGTATTGTCTTACTCTCCCCAGGTTTTGGAAGAAGTTTCTCGGTTCTACGGTATTTGGGTCGAGAAAGGCGAACTTTTTGTGGAAATGCAATCGTTCATAATTAACACCGACGGTGATCGATACATTGCTAATGATTAATCGTTTTGTCGACCAAACGGTATCTACATCACAAGTCGTTTGTTTATCGTTGTCATCGCTCATAGCATGATAGCACATGATATCATCTTTTTCCAAATTGGTCTCTTGTAAAATGATATCTTTGAATGTATCCATTCCATAACAATAGATGCCTTTTCCTTTTTTGAAGTCAGTTTTGTATGGATAGAAGAGAGTGATGTTGTATCCTTTGTTCAATTCATCGATGAGAGATTGCCTCCATACATCTTTGTTATCGTACTTGATGACCCTTTGTGATGGTGGAATGAACTCATTACCAAGTGTTAGCACTCTTTCAGGTCGCAATAAGCCAAGCCATTCTATCATAGCTTTATGAGGAAAGGCATCCATTATGATTATCTTTTTGGCATTCCTCATCAATTGGAGAAACACTCGCCAGTTTTCCGGAAGATGTTTATGGTGTGTTGTGTCATTTATCAATACCTGTTTGAAAGTTTCTAATTCATCCAAAACGATGATATCAAATGCTTTTTCTTGGTCAGCAAATGGATCAATGACTTTGTATTGACTTTCCATAGACATGGTTAATCGTTTCTCTTTGGTAATCTTCGGGTCTTTCGGTTTGAATGACTTGTAGTTTTTGAAACCCAAATGATTTAACCGAAATGTAACGTTGTTGGCATAGGATATTCTTGGACTATACCACATAACACTCGATTGTTTTTCATATTTATCAAGATAGTTGATAGTCGCTTTAGTCTTGCCAACCCCCATGTACGATGTAAGGTATATAATCGGTGATTGTTCCAATGCTTGATGAATGTCTTCGCAAGATATATATCTTTCATCATTCATATACATGTTTGTTTCTACATTACAATTTTCAATAAAGTTCACACAATTTCGATCATATTCAAACAACTTTGGATAGAATCGTAAGAGTAAATTCTTGATAAAGTTATCGCCGGGATTGAAGGAATCCTTCGATCGATTCCAATAGTCTTCGTACCTTTCAAGTCGCTTTCTATCGTCATCCTTTTGAGATACCCATTTCAAAAATTGTTCCATTGATATATTACTATGATATGCCCAAAGCATTATCACCCATGTGATAGTATGATGCAATTCATGTTCTTGACCTCTCGGTTTGTTTGGCATCATCGATAGGATTTGTGGATACGATGTCGTGTACCAATCGAAATCTTTCGGGATTTCCAATTGAAAACCAACTATTGTACTTAAATCAATTTTAGAATGTTGTTTCTCCAAGTGTTCATTATCTTGAAATTCCCAATGCAATGTACTTGCATCGATACTATCTTCATCGAAATCTATCAATACACAATGCTTGGTTAAGAATGGACTACCTTCTATATATTGTTGAATTCTCAATTCATTAGATTTACTTTGATTGATACATTTGAAGTTTCTATTTGATGTGTAAATAGAATTATCGACGTGTTTGACATCTGATGTCCATGTTCTAAACGGTGCCATATCATTCAAATTCTTGAAGTAGTAATTTGATAAGGTAATATGATATGACCAATTTGGTACTCCTTTTTTCGGTAAAGTTGAGCCGCTAATTTGCATATTGGCATTTGGGAATTTATCAAGAATAGTTGTTTTCAATACGTTTAGATCTATTTCTTCCTTCCCATCAATATCAAAGAACACTTTTCGTTTCACATGAGATTGTATAACTTCATAAATACCATGATTACTTTGTATCAATTTCAACAATTCTTGATGATTTACTTTTGTCCAAAGAGATGATTGATGATTTGGATTTTCAGCTTTTATTAGAATTTCTTCATTCTCTATGGTAGACAAGACATAATTTTGAGCACCATACATTTTGGAAATATTCTTGATCCATTTGAGACCGAGATAATTAACAATAGCATGCTTACATACTCTTATCAATGTTTGCGAAATCCATATATACTTATATATACATAATATTCTTTAAATATGTTTATAAGAATAAGCGTTAAATGTTGCCATATCACTAATATATATAATATAATTCAATTCTGGCAACAATTAACGCTTTTTAACATCGCTCGACGACATCGTTGATATTCCCTCATTTTTTCTCGATGCAATTCTTTGTGATTTTCGTACCATGTTTTTTGATGCTTACGGTTCAAAGCCTTCGTTTTTCAACATGAGTCTCTCTATACTTCCTTTGAGCTTTTAATTGAGCTTCAGTCAAAGCCATATTAATATATATACTTATATTTATTTCTTAAATGAAAACAAAGAAATAACTGGTAAAAGTTCTTTTTAATTTTCTCTATCTCTATTCCCAGGGAAATACTTAGCGAAAACAGTTTTCAATTTACGATCATGATGACACTACAGTACTAGTACGAAGTACGCACGCACGAAGACGGTAACGTGGCGGTCACCAGGTCAAGTGTCCAAAAGCGTCGGTCATACCGTCGGTCATGCCGTCGATACAAGTGGCGATAGCATTGGCGGCGTTATCTTATCATCGTATCTTATCATCGTATCTTTGTCTTATAGCCGCCAACAGGCTATTTACATCACTTTTCACAAAAGTTTCCGCCGCCAGCCACCGTCAGCATAGCTTTCGCACAGCTCGCTTGCTTTCATCAACCTTCTTAAAGGTAAAAATATGGACGAATCTTCTCCTTCTTTTGTTGTGACTTCGCGGAAGCCTAACAGTGCAGGTGTTATCTGGGATCCGCTGCGTCAGTCGCCTACTTTTATGCTTCGTTCAAGGAAGGCGAAAGTAGGGAGAACCTATTGTGTCAGACCAGTTTTCGACAACGGCTTTTTAGGTCGCTGTGGAAATATTTGTGCGTACGGTGGTGTTTTTTGTTCTAACGCGGATCACAGAGACGAAACTTGTGCGAAAGTGTATTCAATATCTGGTGCTCCTGCTTTATTTGCCAAACAGTGCGACAAGTTACAGGATTCGGAGGACGCAACAGTCTATTGTTCTATCGTAAATACTTTGTACCAGAAAGTAGTTTTACCTTGTTACACTGCCGGCAAGGCCGCGGATCAAGAACAGGCTTTTGAGGACGTCGGGTTCGCAGAGTTAGGTCAAACGTGTGATGCGTTTTTAGACAGTATGCAAGAGACCCGTGCAGACTTCTTTTCGGAACAGTTAGAAAACCGTGCCCAGTTCTCTTTAACTATGGCCAAACTCACGCTGGATTCGCCCGTTTCTTCTCCCGTGACCACCAAACCTCGCCAGCCAAAACGCATCACAAAACCACCGCCAGCCAGTACCAGTTCTATTCCGATAGTTTCAGTTCCAGAACCCCCAGTTCTTTCTGACTCTGACTCTGAAAAGTCTAAGGGCTCTTGCGGTTACTGTTGCTGGCAAGAGGACTGTGAAAAATACCTGAAAGTTCTGAGCCAGTTGGAGGATACTGTACCGGATTGACTGAAGAACAGCGTGAAATAATAGACAACGAGTTGGGTTTTTATGACCTGAAATACCCTGACGGGCTCCCTGAAAAGGAAACTGAAAAGGACAGTGAACTGACTGCACGCATCGAAGAACTGACCCGTGAAAACTCTGAGCTGAAAGTTTCCCTTTCTGAGAATGAAGCTGAACTTCTCCACGCTGAGACTGACCTTTCTGAAAAACAGGACCATATTGACCAGTTGACTGCTGCAAACCTTGAAAACTGTACACTGACTAACCAACTGAACCAGGAAATAGCTGCTTTGAAAAGAGCACCGGCCACCAAGATCCGGGTTCTGAAGTCCCCTGACAGAACAGATACTGAAAAGGATAAATATATTAGTGAACTGGAGGCAAAAGTAGAAACTTTGGAGGCAAATATGCACCCAAACGCCCGAAAGTTGTTTACGGAAATAGCAGACTTGAAAGAACAGTTAGCAGCAGCAACAGCTGAACAGACCCCTCAGGAAAAGACCATAGCTATGGCTAACAAAAGAAGGGTAGAACTGGCAGCAGAAGCAGAAGAAAAGAAAAAAAAGAAAGCAGCAGCAGCAGCAGCAGCAGCAGAAAAGAAAAAAAAGAAAGCAGATCCGAAACCGGATGAGTCAAAGGAGTTACCCAAGAGTTGGTGGGACCATCACTATAGGGAGTTTCCTGAGGAAAAGCCTGAGGACTGGGTGTTTGACTCAGAGAAATCCGGGTGAGTGACTGTATTCTGTTTGTTGTTTGTTTGCAGGTTTTCAAGACTCCTAACTTACTTCAACTTTCTTCAGGTAGTTATGCCTGTGACTACACGTGCTATGTCTGCAGCAGCCCGTTCTATGTCTGCAACAGCCGAAGCTCCAGAACCTCGTATCTCCGTGGCAGCAGCAGAAGCAGCAGTAGAAGCAGCACCTTTGCCTGAAAAGAGGCCTTTAGTTTACAAGTGGTCTTTTAGATATGGTATAGGCTTTGTGTCTGAGGAATATACAAAGAAAGACTGATTGATTCAGATAAGTATGTACTCTTTTAATAATGAAATAATAGTATTGTGTATGTATATTGTTCTTTTGTGCAGATATGGCTCCCAAGCACTCCACTCTGGCCGGTGCCGAGGCTCACTCTGATGGCGGTCCAGTGAAGAGCCCCCGAGGACACGGGGGTAAGAAACTCCTGTATGCAATTAGGGGTGGCCCGAAGGCTGGGGTGTACCGAAGGTGGTACCAGGCTGTTGATGCCGGCTTCAAGTCAAAACAGGGTGCAGGGAATGGTGTATCTTTTGAGGAACATGAGAATGATATTGCTGAAAAATGGGCATTTGACAATTCCAATCTGCAACCCGAGGGCAAGGCTGCTGTTCTGCAGCAGTCAATCAAGGACAAGCATATACTTGTCAGAGTTCTGTTTGTGACCATAATCCTCTCTGTGGTTTTCCAGCTCACCCATTTGGGTGTTGATTTCATTGGTTATTGGAATGATTGCACCGATAAGACCAATCGTAAGTTAGTTGTCTGTATAGGCAATATGGAGCTCAACTTATTCCTCCTCAAGTATGAGGTTGAAATTACTGCTTTCTGTTATGCACAGTTTATTGCATTGATGGGAGCCTTATTTGTTTGGCTGGTAGGTTGTGTAGCCTAAGAGAAACATTATTTGTAGCAAGTAATAGTAATATTGACATTTAATTCATGTGTTTGTTGCTTGCAGTTACTGATGATAAAGGCAAGAAGCCTGAAGTTGATCCTAATGCTGCTGTTGCTCCTGCTCAAGAGCTTACTGTTAAGGTACATTGTGTGAATTGTTTTGGAGAATGTATTTATTATGAGTTTTGTAATAAAGAAGAAGTAGTTATGTTTGAAACACATATTAGCAAATACTTATATTGTGAAAAATGTAAAGATCTTTTAGAATTGTTGTAATATATTTTCAGGGCAAAGGCAAAAGGATTGCTGATCCTGATTCTGATACCGAGGAGGCATCTGCACCTAAGGTAATGTATTACTGTTACAATTCCCATTCTTCTTGTAAACTATTCTTATTAAACACTTGTGCATTTTCAGGCACCCTGCTGCAATATGTGTAATCTACTTGAAGGCATCTTTTCATGTCCAGTTTCTTCATGTCAGAAGTTGAGATGTATTTTCTGCATATCCACAGATTGCTGTATAGAATGTATAATAGCATATTCAGGCAGAATAGATATAGATGCAGAATTGATTTCTATAGAAAGTGAACGTAGCATAGAAAGGGAGTATGACTTGGAGGACCGTGCATATCAGGCCCTTTACTGTGGGTATACTACCCCAGAGGAGGATTACTATGTAAACATTCCTGATGAATATTATCGTAATGATTAAATATGCAGGTGACCCGTTCAGTTGCCAAGAAGCAGGCGAGGCTCGCAGAGAAGGGTAAGAAGCTTTTAGCATTGAAACACTCTCCCATGAAGCTTCGTTCTGATCTCAGGAAATTGACAGTGGGTCTTCTCCCTAACCAAGTTAAACCTGTTACCAATAGGGGTTTATTGGCAAAAGCTTGTACTGTGAAGAATCTGGCAGAATATAAGAACAAGCCAGATTTTGAAGTTCCTGTTTCTGAAATAGCATGGAGGGAAGAGTTATTAGCCAAGGGGGAAATTGAAGGTTCCACTAGCAAGTAAACAATACTCTTACTTTTCTATTGTAATGTTATTTACAGACTCTGAGGAAACTGCCAAGAAGCAGAAGAGGTTCGAGGACAATACTGGTGAGGAATATGCTTTATTGAAAACACAAGGCTCTTACATGTTTGTGAATGATAAAGATTCTCGAGAAGGTGTAGGAAGACGTAAGAGCGTGTTTATCGGTACCAACCATGGTGGTGATGTCAGGGGTTTTGTAGCCAGAAAGAAATTATCACAAAAATATCGTGAGAAATGTATTAGGGAACATCTTGAGAAGGAAGGTTCCACTAGCAAGTAACAAATACTTACTGTTTTATTATTGTAAATGTATTTTGCAGGTGATCCTGCTGAAGATTTTGATGTGGAACCTGAGGAGATGGGTTTTGATGGTGCTAAGTCTGATGAAGATCCTTACAATGATGATGGTGGTGATGAGGCTTGCGACAGTGATGATGATGAACATGACAGTAAGGTGATTGCCAGAATGCTGTGTGTCGCCAAATATAGGATCTGGAAAGACAAACTGTCAAGGGATAAGCAAAGGAGGACCAAGTTAAGAGCTCCTGTGGTTTTCCAAGACTTTCAGGAAGACCCTGCTCTCACAGCCCTTCTGGAAGCTCATTGTAAGAAGCTTAGGGTTGAATTTGATGTATTCATGCATAAAGTTTACAAGGGTGAGATTAGTCCCACAACCCTCAAGCCATATCCTAAAGCATAAGATTAAACTTTTTTTTTGAATACTGTTACAGGAGGAGACTGAAGACTCAGAATTTCGTTGTATAGGCTGTAATACATTTCTATTGAATGTAGAAGAGTATGAGTGTCATATTTGTGAAATGGGTCCTTACTGTACGTCTTGTGCTAAGCAATTGTTTTGCTGCAAATGCAATTACTGTGTCTGTGAAATGTGTCAAGGAGATACCCTGTCAGGTTTTAGGATTTATTGTAAGCCCTGCCTACATAATTTGAGATGTGGAAAGGATTGGTAATATTTGAATAAACAAACAGGTATGTTGTTTGAATTTGCAGGAAGAAGAAAATGAACAGTGTTGTTTATGTTATCGTATGTGCAATAGAATTTGTTATGAATGTGAAAAATATGTGTGTCGGAAGCATCGGTACTATTTGGAAATTAAAAATCCAAAACCCACTCATCCAGAACCCACATGTCTTAGATGTGCTAAGGATTTATGTCGATTAGATTACAGTTATTAAATAATATTCTTGATTAATTTCAATGCCAATAAAGTTTCGATTATTAACTTTGCATACCTTGCCAGTTGTTCCGATACCCATGAATGGGTCCAGTACATTATCATTTTCATTTGAATAAGTTTTAACAATCCATTCTAATATATCATAAGGTTTGGCGGTGGGGTGTTTACTTTTGTAATTACCATTAGCAATACTTATCACAGATTTCGGAAACCGTTTCCCATTAGATATAGTATCGATTCTTGGACTGTTACCAGTATACAATTCAGTGCGTCGACCAGGCTGTCTTGTGTAAGGAATTCCGTCAATCATTTGTGGATTATAGGTCGGTAATTTATCATAGAATATGTATAACATTTCGTGTGATCGGAGTGGTTGATGATTGCAATGATAGAATCCCGAACTCATCGATTTCTGCCATACAATATCATATTTGAACATTCTTTCATTGCTGGATATTAACTTATGTCCGAACCGAGTTGTACAAAAAAATACATATGCAGTTCGGGGTTTACCGATACGTTTCAGTTCTTTCCATAATCGATCTAAATCAATAATTTGGTTATCAAATTTACATGCAGTTTGATTATAAGGCAAATCTAAAATAATTAAATCAATTGAATTATTATCAATGTTCGGTAAAATATCAAAACAATCAGCATTGAATATTTGGGTTTCCATAAGATATCGGAAGAGAAAAACGGTAAATGTATCCCAAACACTAATATATATAATATAATTCAATATGGGCAACAATTGCCGTATAGACTTATACATCACGCGGAATGTATCCAAAACACTAATATATGTAATATAATTCAAAATGGGCAACATTTAACGTTCTACTGATCGATCACGCGGAATGTATCCAAAACAGTAATATATATACTATAATTCAATAATGGCAACATTTACCGTTCTACTGATCGATTGTAGTGTCGGCTTATGCAGATCTGCCATAGATAACCGTAGGTGCTCACTACATGGGAAGCGTTCCGAAATACTGGGAAATCCTGGCAAAATACAGAAGGTACTTAAGGAATACAGTTGTATTTAATAAGGATGGTCCCCCTCTACACGCTTCCCATGTAGTTCGCGCGTCATTTTGCACACTGTATGCGTCCGCTTGGTACGAATTACGAGCATTTCTGTCGAGCTTGATGCGAATCATGTACATCGCGGTCGCAGCTGATGCGAATTATGAACACTGATGCTCATTTTTCATTTACGCGCTTGATTCACGCATATCGTACAATGACCTGCAATTATTGACAGTATACATGTACGATTCGTACATTCGTGCGCACACCTCGTCGCAATATATTCACTGCTGGAATGCTGTTGAATGCGAATATGGTCGCGCTGATGATATTATGTGCAACGCCGCTCCTCGCTGGCGATATATGTCGCTGACGATGTATTTTGCAAGCGTTGTCGCGTATGTGCAGTTGTGCTGATATTCGACGATATATGCGAACTCAGTCGCGCTGCATACAATACATGAATACAGTATATATACAACAGTTGTATGTGACTAGTCTGCTGCACACTTGTTCTCGTTCTACGCCTGAGCGGAGGATACCACTGTCACGGTTCTATACGAACTTGATATGTGGCGCGGCTGTTATTGAACTGCAACAGCTACGCGCAAGAGTTTGGTGGGATATGAGTGCAACAGTCTGCTGGTGACCAGAAGTGCTTGCTTGAGCCCAATGCTCCTCGTATACTCTAGTGCTCTCACGCATCGCATGCGTTACCACCATCGGGTTGTGAACCCGAGAGCACTAGGTGAACTTCCCGCATCGGCTAGACGAATATAGCCATTGATGCTCGCATGCTGTTCAGTGCATGCTTGAAGCGAAGACGCGTCTTATCAGGACACTTCGGTTCTTCAAGACTTGTCTTGCTTCGCCATCTCGATGCCATATACTTGGCATCTCGATGACAGATGTCACTCACCTTAGGTGGATGACAGACATTCTGACTGTACATGTCATAGTCGACCGTACTGACAATACTTGACGACTGTATGTCATTATGACATATGCCATGCCATGACATGACATGTATGACATGTATGACATGTATGACACATATGTCATCGGTCATATCCCTGACAGCCGCCACGTTATCCTTCCCTCACACTTTTAGTCGCACGCTGTCGACATCGCGCTCGCGTCGTCGCAGCCCAATCATGGGGATGCCAATCTCCCCCCACCCCCCCGCGCCCCTTCCAAGGGGGGGAGCAGTGGTGCACGCGTGCACCCCTATGCCACCCCTCGCCCGGATGTCACTTGCAGTGCTGTTTGTGTCCCTTTGTCACCGACTCCCGAAACCCTAAAGCCTGCCAAATATTTATGTTATCCGACTTAGACTCTGACAACCGTTGCACCTATGTCCCACTTTCGCGGGTAATAACATATGTTATTACATAACCCAGACACGAAGCATATCTTAGATCGAGATGCCCGCATCGCAATAAAAGGGTAAAGCGAGCGCGAGCGGAGCGGGGGCGGAGCCCCCGCGTCGCAAAGCGGGAGCGACGAGTGGGCTTCGCTGTTCCAATTCCAATGTGTCAAATATGGAGCACGGATGTGATGTGTTAAATATGAGGTGTTGTTGGATATACCCCTAGGACTCGGGATATATTCACTCAGTGGTAGGTTTTCTCAGAATGTAATAAAGTTGATAAGTTAACCCGATATAACGGGCATAAACAGTTAGGGTTCGGGTTCGGGTGACAGTCATGCACACTACTATAGGAAGAGTCACAAAGCAAACGGTGTGACTGTTCCAGCACACCACCTAGTGTGGTGACTGGCTAGCCGAAGGTGAAACCTGTGAACAAACACCATCTAGAGCGGTGGAAACTGAGTTCTAAGCGAAGGCCTGTCCTTTTTGGCAGGGCTGTTCCCAGTCAAGAGTTGCAAATCTGAAATCCGGCCCGTGATCGGACCCCTCTGCACATACAGCTACTGTCAATTTCACTGTGCAGGAGCGTCATGATTAACCTGCTAGCCACTAGTTGGCGGTGGCACTGCTGTGCCAGCCCGCAGCACAGTCATGGTACCGTGAATTGAAGCTGTCGATGCCGTGTTTGAATCATTCGCAGAGCTCCAGAAGAAATCTGAAAAGTCTCGATCGTCGTGCGAGGGATTCTCTCCCTCCTCCTCGTCTGTAGTCGGGCCCGGTGAATAGTCCGGCGACGGTGGGGCACCCCAATACAGCGGTGGAGGGGGCGGGTATACCGGGATGTAAGGCCCGATCGCCGAATTGAGTAGGCCTTGTCGAGCACGGTGCCGGCCGTGCCGGCGCGGCGGAATAGCAGCCGGTGTCGCAGAAGCTAACGCAGGCTCGCTGGTGGATGCCTCAGCTGCACCACCGACCTCCAGGCCGGTGTGGTCGGTGCACACGCCCCGCCAGGAGCGGCAGTTGTGAGTGGCGTCGCGGTGGCGCACACACAGAAGATTGCACAAAGCATTACCGTAATTGCCGAAGAGCGGGCAAACCCCCAAGGCGGTGCACCGCATCCCTGGCGAGATGCTGGAGGGCGCGGGACCGCATCCTCACCGTCAATAGGGTCACACCCAGCCGCAGAGCCGTCCACGTCGCCGTCGCAAGAGTCGGTCTCCGACTCGGCGTGCATGTACCGCATCGCCAAGTCCTTGCCCTCAGCCGTGATCGAGAGTCCCCCCATCCTCGCGATCCGGTCCGCAAAGCAGAGGTCGGGCTCGTGCGCGTGCATGGGGTCCACCGGCATCATGTCACCGGCGTCGGACGCCTCCGACTCGTCCGGGTAAACATGCTCGATCGCCGCCGGCGGTGGCGCCGGCGGTGCGTCCTCGCGGACATGCGTGCAAGCGGCAGCCGAGATGTGCCCGGAGGCACAGCGTGAGCCGATATGCCTATGCGCCCGTATGTGTGTCATCGGGGGTAATCTGGGATTGGCACGATGACAGTGAAATTGGGCTTGAAATCACGATGAGAATGAATACCAGATGTCCGGGGTATGACAGTATGACACTATGACACTATGACAGTATGACACTATAGTAGTATGACAGTACTGTGGGGGGTGTCATCGTGGAACTCAGTCAGACCCTCGAAGAATGGTCGGATTCGCATCGGGGTTGAAAAGATAATGAAATCGAATATCAGATATCAAGGTTATGACATTATGACAGTATGACGCTATGACAGTATGACAGTATGACAGTACAGTAGTATGACAGTACTGTGGGGCAGTCATCGTGTCAGTCTGTCGGCATAACATCTGAATCGAGAATGACGAATCGGAATTAGAAATGAGATCGGATCGGGAATTGAACGTTGAGCCGAAGTGTGACATCGGCTGTCGAGTGGTTGACCCTGCAACCTGAGTGACGAGTGAATAAGTGGAGCACTTGAGAAGTGTTTAGCCTTCAGAACTCGGAACCGAATTATCGTTTGTACCTCAATCTGGCCCTGATCCAGTATATTATAAAAATCCGAATTGTGTACCTTTGCACGTTCAATCAAAAACATATCTCCGAGCATCTGTCGTAGTGCCCACGGGCACATTTGGTATCAGTGTGCTGCGATTCGCCCCTGCGCAACTCGCCCACGGACCTATTGGAACTTTCGTTGTAATACAGGGGGAGAGCTGTACTTCCGGCTATACGTGCGCAATTTTTGCCTCTGTAAGTACATTTTTTTTCGTATACAACGGCCGTATTCTCTGGGAAATATCTTCAAAACGTCATATTTCAGCTCCTTAACACTGGGGGCTCAAACGGGCTCAGAAACCCAAGCATTCGTTTTCCGATCTTAAACCCAAAGTCCGTCCCAGGCCACAAACGACCGTCAGGGAGCACCCTGAAGGGTTTCCCCGGTCTACAGTAGCCAAGAAAACCACATAGCTCACCTTTCAGAGCCCCAAAAAGGCGAAAAACCGCCCAAAACAGCCAAAAATAGCCGTTTTTGACAGTTTCCAGCCTACCCCAAAACCTCTCCCAGTAGCCCCCACCACCGAAAACCCCCTCCTTAGACCCCATAGAACAGCCTAGAAACCCCTGATACCGCCCTCACGGCCATCAGCAGCGGGGAAAGCTCCACCAAACAGCGCTTTCAGCAGTTCCTGGACGTTTCTGGCAGCTCTTCAGCACCTCCTGGTATCCTCCAGCAGTGCCCTGACTGGAGCATTTTTGGGACCTACGGAGCATAAATACCGTCTGGGACCTTACTGGACCTCTGTATTGGACCTGACACCCTTCCTTTCGTTGCTGCTTGACTCTTGCTCGCGCGCCTAGGCACTCAAAAATCGTGTCGCGGAGCCCTGGCCAAATTTTGAGTTCGCTGGTGTATGGCAGTACCCCCAGACCCAGACAAATACAGAAGAGCGTGGTGGAAGCAAGGACCTATTAAGTGGGTATTCCCTCCAGACCCTACCTATCCACCAGCAGGCGCTTTCTGGCAGAGCGGCCCTCCTTCCCCTTCTTCCTCTGACGACGAAGAGGAGAACAGCGACTGAACGCCTGGGCGGAGTCACGCTGGCTATCCCACCAGTGCATCACGACCACGTGTGGCATCACCAGGGGAACTACCACTTCCACTACCCGCACACCCAAGACCTAACAACCTTCCCCGCGCTCCCTGGTTCATACTCAATACAAGTGATCGACGAGTGGCCTTGGGTCCCCCCATCTCCACCTGGAAGCCCCGCTCCTTCGCCTCCAGAGAGTGACATCGACGAGGACGAGACTGACTAAATAAAAAGGCGAGCACTCACTACTTTTGCTCACCTGTGGCTATTGCCACACCCAGTCTGTGAACTCAACCAGCTCAGCAGTCAGAATGTCACAGCAGACATCAGAATCCTTTCCCAGCATGGGTGTCAGCGCAGAGCCGTTACACCACCCACTGTTCTCCCCCATCACCTTCCCATCTCCCACCGCATACGCTTCCGCTCACCCCCTTCCACATCCAGGCACCACCATGCCCTACACTGCGGTGCCCCGCCCATATACCATGCCGGATGGCACCCCCGCACAGGCTGTATGGAACGGCGTCAATTGGGTACTGCCCCAATCAGCGCCCCTCGCTGGGGGAGTGTCACCAGTGCCGTTCACACTGGGAACCCACCACCCCATGGGCTCATATCCCACACCATTCCAACAACAGCTGCAGCAACAGCAGCAGTGGCTCGCGTACCAGCAGCAACAGCAGTGGCTTCAGCAGCAGTCACTGGAACCGATGCAGCAGCAGTTACAGCAGCAGCAGTTACAGCAGCAGCAGTTCCAGCAACAGCAGTTACAGCAGCAACAGCAGCAGCAGCAGCAGCAACAGCAGCCGCAGCCGCAACAACAGTCACAGCAGCCCCATCAGCTGGTACCAGCTACCTCCGCGCTTCATGACTCTGGTGCGGATCTCTCACCGCTGCAGCACTTCATCAGTATCGGCGCCGCAGCCCTGCCAGATCCCTCTGCAGGTACCCCTTGACAGCGGAGCTCAGCAGAGCGTCTCGGGCGGAGCCCAGCTCTTGGTACGCCACCTCCCCGCGGTGGCAGCAGCCTCAGAGACCCGCCGGCGTCGACGTTCCCGAAGAGTATCCTCGGGCCCCGCGACGCACGGCAGGCACATTCCAGGTCTGAGCCATGCACTGATCACTCCGACCCCGAGTCCGGTACGGACGTCAGCCGCACCAGCACGGGGACCAGAGGCAGCCGAAGCACGCAGGCACGGGCTGAGCGCAGGCGGAGGGCCGCCCACAGGTCCGGTTCTGACTCGGACGCGAGCAGCCGGAGCGAGCACATTCGCAGGGAAGTCCTGGCGGCAGTACAGGCCCTGGACATCTCCGCGGTGCTCTCGAGAGGACTCGCCCTGCCTGGCGCGACGACTTCTGCAGGAGCCTCCCCTCCAGGCGACCCTCAGAGCAGCGCACAGGGGGCCCTGACGGCGGACCATCCACTCGAGGCGGACGCCGCTGACAGCGTAACCCCCCCAGTGTCCCAGACTGTCGCTGAAACCGCTCCCGCCGAACCTCCCACTCAGGGTCGGCCGGACCCCCTCAACATGATGGTGGCTCGCCGGCGGCAGTCGATGGAGACGGTAGTGCACGGCGGTGGCAACCCTGACTCGGAGCCCGGAGACCCCAGTTCGAGCGACTCGCCACCAGGGCCCACCAGTGATCCACCCCAAGATCCCCCTGACGACCCCGCACCAGAGCCCTCCTACCCTCAGTACCCAGAGGTCAGGGCTCTCTTCGTCACCCACGACGGTGGGTCATTGTGGGTGCACCAGTCAGCGGGGGTGCGAGGCGCGGCAACCGTCTCCCTGCCATGGGATGAACGCCGCCGGGCTGGGGTGCAGGGCGACGCCATCCTGTTCAGGATCATGCACCTGCTGGGAGCGCCGCTGACCGCATATGCGCGCATGGGAGGCCGCCTACACCACGCACCCCTACCACTTACCAACCCTCGTGTGGAGACCTGGGTTCTCATGGTCGACCGCGAGGTCATTAAGGCTGGCACTGGTTTTACCACTGGTAATACCTTTACCGGTATTACCCGGTAATTTTACCGGTAATACCAAGGCCCATAATCCTTTACCATGCTCTAGTGTGGTAAAGTGCCAAATTCCCAAAATCCTTTACCATTGGTAATACCATTTTGGTATTACCATTGGTATTACCACCTGGAATCACGATTTTACCCCATTTTACCCCTGTGTTACCATGAATCCGTGACTACCATACCAGGTTACCAGCCGCCATCCATGGGTAGTGGTTCCGTGAATTCGTCTCATCGAAACTTTACTCAACATTTTCGTTGACGGGCCTGCGTGGCGGTGCCATACCCATTTAAAAATGTCGGAATCGGACATTTGGGGCAGTGCGCAAAAGTGTGTGTATAGATAATGTCTCGTGGGGGCAGTGCGCAAAAGTGTGTGTAGAGAGAATGGCCTCGTGGGGGCAGTGCGCAAAAGTGTGTGTAGAGAGAATGGCCTCGTGGGCAAGGTTTTGAGAGTCCCTCGCACGTCGGTATTACCACGGTATTACCCAGTAAGGTATTACCGGTAATTTTACCGGTATTACCAAGGCCGAAAATCCTTTACCCGGTGAAATGCCAGCCTTAGAGGTCATGGATATGACAATGGGGGACCCAGCCGCAGCCAATGTGCGGTCTACGAGCATGGGGCAGCCAGTGTGGGAGTGGATCCCTGCCACTGCGCGGGAGTCGGAGATGCAGAACTTCGACCAGGACGGGCTCGCCGCGTGGTCAGAAGTCAGCAACTCCGATTGGTACCGGAGCATGAGCGTGGTGGCCGCACAACCATCCACACCCCTGCCCTTCCATACACCCCTTCCACTCCCCGCTCCACCATCAGCCCCCGCATTACCGCCCACTTCGACTGCAGTCAGGGAAGATATCTTCCTGGGATTGGCCGGCCCGGGGCCGTGTCACGGAGGCCCGGGCCGAAGGCGGGCCGAAGGAAAAGTTGCGGATGGGCCGAGTCGCATTGAGGGGAAAATCGATAAATTTCCAAAATTTTTATCGATTTTTGACAAATTGTCATACTTAAAATTAAAATTTTGCGCCTGGAAAACCCCAGAGGTCGCTTCCCTAACGCGCTACGGCTTCGTCCTCGATGATGCGCCAGCTCCCTCCTCCGCTGGTGTGTACCTACTGCATGTACGGTACGCAGTACATGAAGCCCACCTGCATATGGACGAACTCAGCGCCACCCACGCCCCTGCTACGCTGTACCGCTTCAACACCGTGTGCGTGCAGATGGGCAACCGGTGCTCATCCAGAGACTGCTCAGCTTGGACCTCACCCGCAGCAGACTGGAGCGGGCCAATCCGCGAGTGTATATCCCGTGCCAGCACTTCTGCTGCGACAACTTTTCCGACATTTACGCCTCCGCAAGACTGAAGACCCGCTTTAGATTCCAAGTGGCACCCTTCTTCGTGAAAGTGGTGCCCTGGTAGCGGCAGGCAAGCTGTGCTCGAAGAGGGACCAGAGAACCTAAGAACTGGAAACAGAAAGGAACCAGAAAACCTAAGAACTGGAACTTGGATGGGCACCTTAGCGGAGTGATCCCAGGAGGTAGACCACTCCTAAGGGGGGGAGAGTTGTGCCCGGAGGCACAGCGTGAGCCGATATGCCTATGCGTCCGTATGTGTGTCATCGGGGGTAATCCGGGATTGGCACGATGACAGTGAAATTGGGCTTGAAATCACGATGAGAATGAATACCAGATGTCCGGGGTATGACAGTATGACACTATGACACTATGACAGTATGACACTATAGTAGTATGACAGTACTGTGGGGGGTGTCATCGTGGAACCCAGTCAGACCCTCGAAGAATGGTCAGATTCGCATCGGGGTTGAAAAGACAATGAAATCGAATATCAGATATCAAGGTTATGACAGTATGACAGTATGACGCTATGACAGTATGACAGTATGACAGTACAGTAGTATGACAGTACTGTGGGGCAGTCATCGTGTCAGTCTGTCGGCATAACATCTGAATCGAGAATGACGAATCGGAATTAGAAATGAGATCGGATCGGGAATTGAACGTTGAGCCGAAGTGTGACATCGGTTGCCGAGTGGTTGACCCTGCAACCTGAGTGACGAGTGAATAAGTGGAGCACTTGAGAAGTGTTTAGCCTTCAGAACTCGGAACCGAATTATCGTTTGTACCTCAATCTGGCCCTGATCCAGTATATTATAAAAATCCGAATTGTGTACCTTTGCACGTTCAATCAAAAACATATCTCCGAGCATCTGTCGTAGTGCCCACGGGCACACGAGATGCCTCCTGCCACACCACCCACTGTGAAGCCCCCCATGTGGGTGGCAGACTGGCAGTAGGGTAGGAAGTCCTGCAACGCACAGCCCTCCCGCTCCGGCTCGAGCCCGAAGGCACACGCCGAAACGCCGTCGAGCATCTCCGGCTTACCTCCCGCTAGAAGGCAGAGCGCATCGAACCGCTCGCCGTCGTGCTCGTCCATGGCCGCCTGAAACTGCTCCGCCAGTAAGTCGTTCTCGATGTCACCGAGGGAGAAGCTGTGGAAGCTTCCCCCAGCGCCGTGCTTGCCGCCGTTCGGGCAGTCGCGGTGCCAGTGGCGCATATCGTCCTTCTTGCACGCCGAATTCTGGCAGAACGGGATGAAGTCACCGCTGCCCTTGTGAAAAGCAACGCGCTTCGTCCTCACCTGCGACTGCGGCCAGTTTCCCCCCGTCGGAAGGTCACCTGCTGCAAAACGAACACCGGAGCCGCCTCCCCCGTTGCCGATTTTGTTCTTGTCCGCCCGTGGGGTAAAACCCCGCCCGTTGACCTTGTCCGTGAGGACCTTCAGCTGCCGCTTCACGTCGAGGATAATGGCCGTGAGGTCGGACGGCTGCGAGGTGTCGCCGTCAGTGGCCACAGCCGCTGCGGACAGGGTGAACGAGGCAGTGTGCGTACCGGCTGCGACGTGTCGGGCATAGCACTCGAGGACCCACTGCTGAATGGTGAGGAGGTCCACGGCCGCCCGCTGCTGGTGCGTGAAGAGTCGCGACACCACCGGCGCGTAGAATCCGGGGTCCAGCGCCGCGAGGAACAGCTCCTTCACCTCGTCATCGTCGAGAGTGTTGCGCCTCTTGGCGGACCGTAAGGCCGCGTTGAAATCCGTGATGGACTCGGACGGGTCGGTGTGGGCCTTAAAGCGGACGCCAAGGAGGTCCGATGTCCCCTGAAAGGGCGCACCGGAGTCCAGCAGTCGCCGTGCGAGCTCCAGAAGGGCTCGCTTGCCGTCCAGCGGGTGCAATGTCGCAGAGGCCTCGAGCCAGTCACCCGCTGGAGAGGCGGGACATACGATGAGCTCGAGCGTTGAAAAAAGAAGTTTGTTGGCCTCGGGACGGACGGCCAACGTGGAGTCCTCCAAGTCGAACATCGGCGCAAACAAAGCATCCTGCGCCTCGAATGCCTCCTGGAGAGCAGGCACCAGCTTGGAGAGAAGCACCTGCGCGTTGGATTCCGTTCCTGTGAAACGGTCATGTTTCTCACGGAAACACTTCCGGATCACGTGCTTCGCCACGCTCTCGGCGAAGCGCTCACGGGCCAGTGAGCGAACACCCGCCAAGAAGACTGCCTGGGCGGAGTTCGCAGCCGGAACACCAGCGGGTGCCGGCGTAGCCGGCGTGACGGAATTACGAGCAGCAGCGGAGTCGAAAATAGTAGCTAGGGAGCGGCGGCGAGACGCCATACTCGATGCCAATCTAGTCGCAACCATGGTGTAGAAGACTGTAGAGATGAAGCGAGGGTAAGAGGGGCGAGGTGCGAAAGGAGGGGCGGCCAAGAGTCGAAATGAGGTCGTCGAGGAATTAGTGGAAAGCTGCGGCGCGCAAAGATCTCCAAACGTGCATGTGGATTAAATAACGCGGCCAAGGAACGTGGTGTCGGATCCGACCAAAATTCCAACGTCTACCAACGCGTAGCAAGGAAAAATAAGCGGCCACGTGCACGAGCCCTCCGTAAATCCAATCAACCAGACATGTAACTAGGCCATACCGCTCCGTCGCGCCTCTAGAGGAGCCCCTCACTCCATCTCAATCGTCGTTGTTTAGCCCGACATGGCCAAACTTCGCAGTGTCTAAATAAAGAGTGAGTGGGGCCAAACCTGTTGGATATACCCCTAGGACTCGGGATATATTCACTCAGTGGTAGGTTTTCTCAGAATGTAATAAAGTTGATAAGGTAACCCGATATAACGGGCATAAACAGTTAGGGTTCGGTTTCGGGTGACAGTCATGCACACTTCTATAGGAAGAGTCACAAAGCAAGCGGTGTGACTGTTCTAGCAGGTGTGAATCTTATATATTGAATATGTGACCCAACCCTAATGTGTTAAACATGGAACGCATTGGTTTAATATGTTAGATATGAACGACAGAAACGTTATATGTTCAATATGAAACAAATGTCATATGAGACACACACATCACCTGTTAAATACGAAACATCGACTCAAAGGTGTTAAACACGGAACGCCAATATGAAACACACCTATGTGAGGTGAGGTTGTCACTGCGCGGTGTGCGGGCCTAACTATGTGTATAAAGCGCCTTCGGTGCGTCGGCTGGGAGCGCATGCATGCGAGCAGCGTTTATGATAGAGCAAATGTTGATTATGAGCTGCACTAACACTCAGGAAGGATTTGTGTCAAGCTGAGTATACTCTCATGTTAACACACACAAGTCCAACCCAAGCATTTTAAAAGTAATAAGGCGTCTTCATATCGAACACTTTCTCAAATCTATTTCAATTCCATTCACCTGTGAGAGGTATTAAATGTTAAGAAGGTAGCGACACCCAAATATTTAACATATCAACCGGAATCTTGGTTTAGGGTTTGTGAAAAGTTCATGCATTGTGAAGTGAAAGTAGTGTGGCGCGGTATGATGCTTGCTCGGGAACACCTATAGCTTACTTGTTACTTTCTCAACCTGTCCAAAACTGGAAACATTTTTCTCAAGGGAATATCCCCCAGTTCCGAGAGGCGCTTTGGAGTATATTCGATGCCGTTTCCCTATTCCGCCTGGCATCTCAGGATGGACTTCATCATACGGAAGACATAGTGCGATGGTCGGCTCCGACGAGTCTTGAGGTATGGGATGGGGCTGCATAGCTGGGAAGCCTCGAACGTCAAACAACGCTTGCGCAACATCCGTAGAGAATTCATATCCCTTTTCAGTTTGCAGTGCCGAGATGATTTCTTGGATCGAGGTGAATTGACTTAGTTCTTTGAGAACATAGAATTGAGGAGGCATGATTGCAATCTTTCCAGAAGCGTTCAATTTCAAGGCTTCATCCGGATCGACCCATGATAGGGAGGCCGTTTCAGTGCCATCAGCTTTCATAAAACGACATTCGTCATCGCTGACCTCTGCAATGAAAAATAAAGTGGTGTATCGGCGTTTCTCCCTTTTTGGCGTCATGAAAGTACAAAAGTGGTGCAGTTCAGACGAACGCGTTCGGGCGTGTAGTTGATTAAGCATCTCCTGAAATTGGCTTGGATCTTGACGAACACTACTTCTCCATGCGTTAAAGGAATCCTCCGATACGTCGCCACAATACCTATCGCATAAAAGAACACCGGCTTCCTCGAAGAGTTCGCGTATGGCTGTCATTCTGAGGTCATTATCTTCCTTCTCGTGAACACCGCCTGGAAAGGTGTACATGCCAGCGCGGGAGATGTTTCCGCGTTTCTGCAAAAGAATTTTATAGTCGAAGTTAGACCCCGTGGTCTTCAGACGGCGCAAGACGATTGTGGTGGCGGACAAGCGCCACAAGTTGCTAGTCATCGTTATACCCCGCCGTTATCAACAAGCCACCATGAATACTTAGATCATTCGACTCTAACGTTTGGTGTGCAACGAGTTTAGTTATCCGATCCTCAGCTCACGCCAAGCCCAAGCCGAAGCGAGCGAGAAACAAATGCGAATTGGCAAGAACTTTCTCTCGTCTGGCGTGGGGGCCAGTCTCTGACGTGAGCTGCTAAAATGTAACAAACCTCGGGAATAATCGAACCTGCAACCTCGATCGCTTCGATCGCGGCTCAGACGAGAGACTCCTGGTGAAAGGGAGAACTAGAACAAGAAGGCGCAGGCGCGTTTTTTTTTTTTTTGTATAATTATAGAGATGCGCCCTCGCTGGATAGGGCTTCAGCAAATCACGAAATAGAATTATACAGCGTGACATAAATGGTACATAAACGACATATCAATACTGACCGCACGCACATGATCGTTCATTAGTGCGAATATCAACTTCTGGTATAATCAATAATGCCAAATCAACGCGCACCGAAACGAAATTATACGAGAGACGAGTTTCATTATCTCCTTATCGTTGAAGTTCTTCCTCCATGGAGGAACTTCAATTTGGCATGTTTTAATGCATTAATTGCGGAAATTCGGCCAATCGGACCCATGCACATGATGGCTCAAATTGCTGGAAACACTGTGCCGACCGACAGTGGGAAACGCTCGCGACGGTGAACGAACGGATCAAGCTAAACTGTGATACGGAACACAAATAAATACCCCGAGTCTGTGACACTAGCTGACCACCGAGGATGATCAACCGGATATGACACGTGACTGTATGACTAGTCACTGCGACATTTCCAGCACACCACCTCATCAGAGGTGGACAGCTTGTGAGATTAGACACCACCCTAGCTACTAGAGTTACATCTAATGAGAATGTTAGTCTAGTTAGCTAGCAACATCACAAGTTTTAAGTGAAAAGAAAAAAATGCTCAAGTGATAAGAAATAAACTGAGATCTTTGCAGGCTGCACGTTTCTAATTCCCAATGTCGGGTTACAATTTCAGCTAATGGTCAACCGCGTCAGGTCCTCCTGCCGGTCTGCATGCCGAAAACAACACGTTCTCATAGAAGTCCTGCCGGTCGGCTCAACGAGTAAATACTGCACGTGATGGGATCTCTGTCCGTGATTGTGCTAAAGTGCCTCGCTCTCCGCAATTGGTCAACAACTAAAATGATCGGACGTGTCAAGAAAATACTTCTGCTACAGCAAGTGGTCAAAAGAAATAATCCAACGCCCGGCCTGTCCGTATAAAATAACTTAATCATCGGAATAAGAATCGTCAGTGCCCTCATAGTAATCATAAGAATCGTCAAAATAAGCACCACCTGTCGAGTCGCCCTCATACTGGCCGGCTTGCCAAGCCGCCCATTCTGCTGGGGTGTAAGAGTCATCGAGAACCTCGTCATCTAGCTCTGCTTCAGAAGGTAACTCTCCAGAGTCGTGAACAATGGAATAATTGGTAACAGAAAGTTCTGTTTGCGGTAAAAACTAAAAAGTCATCCCCACGAGTGGGGGTTGCAAAACTCCGCCATAGGTCCCCCCATGTGTCCACAGGGAGCTCCTGTTCCGACCCGTAAGGAACGTGAGAGTCGACGTCCTCACACTCCTCGTCAGCATCGTCGCGGGAATCATCGTAATACCCCACTGGGTACTCCGATTCATCCTCACTGTCACTACCGCCAAAATCTGTCTCCTCTCGCTGACCAGAAGCCAAAAACGTCGGCGGAGAATCCACAACAGTCTGATAATAGTGATACTCGTTTCGCACAGGAGGGGCCTGTGGAACGAGTCTGCGTGCATATGAAGAAAAATGCACGGGTCGCGTGGTAGAAACTTGAGAATGAACTGATTGAGTAGATAAAATGACGGGGAAATCCCCAACAGCTTTGTCAACCCGCGAAATCTCCGAATGCGTTGAAGGATCGGATACAGCCTGTGGTGAGGAAGCACCACCAATTCCAGTGCAAGAGTCGCAAACAGAAATACAAAGAGTGACTGCGGGATTGATGGCACTAGGCTGCGCACTGCGGAAATGCGATAATAAAGCTGCCGTTGAGCGACACAGCAATACAAGCTGTGTCCGCTTCAGCCCTTCTACCTTCTCAAACTTTTCGTCAAAAGAATCCAAAAGAGAGAGAAGCTCCTCTTCCGACAAAATCTCAGCGGTCGCCATGGGTCCCGAAAATGATAAACGCGGGCGAAGAAGCACAATTGCCGGAACCACCCCGTCTAGCTGCCAAAAGTCGATACAGTGACCCAATCAAATAAACGTAGATCCTAGCTCAGCGCAAGCCGCAAGATGCGGACAACGCAAGAAGAATATAAGAGCCGTATAAAAGGGAAAAAAATACCGGATACTACGTCAAACAGAATCAACACTCGAAGGTGAGTGGGTCCATAACCTGTTGGAAACATCAGGGCTCCTAATCGGTTTCAAACTTGCATATCGATCGATTTCGATATTCAACATTTTCAATCGATAATCGATGATATCGATTCATATCGATTATTGAATTTTATATACAATTCTCCGTATACAATACATAAGACCGCCAATACTAAACTGAATCGATACCGATTTATCGATGAAATGTGCACAAAAATGATATCGATCGATACCGATTTCCCGTTTTCCCCCGATATATCGATATATCGGAATATCGGTTAAACCGAATAGGAGCCTTGGGAAACATTGTGCCGACAGTGGGAAACGCTCGCGACGGTGAACGAACGGATCAAGCTAAACTGTGATAACACAAATAAATACCCTGAGTCTGTGACACTAGCTGACCACCGAGGATGATCAACCGGATATGACACGTGATTGTATGACTAGTCACTGTGACATTTCCAGCACAAATTGAAGATATGGTCCTCGGGTGTTTGTATGTTGATTGGTTGTTGATCACATTCCCATCCCTGTGGTCTCAATTGTGAGAATAGCTGCAAGTTTCCCGCTGCAAAAAACAGTTTTTTCGAGTGGTTTGAGGAACTTCAGACTTCCAGGGTTTCATTGTAGTTTTTTGCCTTAAATACGCCAACTTGGTGCAGCAAGCTCAAATATCAAACTTTCAGGCATATGGAAGCCTCCGAAACTTTGACAGCCTCGAAAGGAACCCCGAGCGAAGAGCGTTTCTTCGATTTAAACGCAGACCCAGATGAATTTCTTGATGGTATTGTGGAGTCAGAGGATCTTGAGATGGAATCGGCCGTAGCATCGGAGCATCTCGTGCAGGGTGAAGTCGAAGAAGTCTCTACTAGCACCCTCTTGGGAGACGAAGTTCATACGCCAACAGTTTCTCTTATTTCACGTGCGGACGAGCATCCTAATCTGGAGGGGTCGAGCGCCACTTAAAACGTTAATGCTCCCCTTGCGAGCGACCCTACTCAGGAAAATGCCATTGATGCTAGCAGTATTCAGGATGAGCAGGCTTCTTTTCTTCCTGTGGTGGCGTCTGTGTCAACACTCTCCACTCTAGTAGCTAGCGTTCCCGTGACAGTGGCTTCTGCAACGCAAGCGAACCTAGCCGCACAACATGATGCAGTTGAACTAAGCCAACCACTAATTGAGAACACTTTAATGAATAATAGGGATAACGCGCAGGTTGTCCCCGTTCCACAACCTACTCCTCAAGTTCTCACGTCTACTATTGTTGGCAGAGTTTGTTATAAGTGCGCCAGCGCGACTTGCATGGGTTCAGATACTATCCCCTTACATACATGTAATAAATGTGACTTGTCATATCACCACTTGTGCGCTTCACAATTCCGGTGTCCTCATTGCACACCGGAAGATCTCGAGACCGTTGCAGCCGCACCAGTGCAAGTGCAGTCGACTGTGAGTCCTCTTATCGATAGCGTTGAGGTGCTGCGAACCTTAAAGGCCAAGGAGCTTGTCGCACAATGCTTACTTCAGCAGGAAATCGACACCCTTCGCATTTGTGACACGAAGAATTCAAAAATTGAAGTCGAATATTAGTATTTTTTTTTCATATGACCCCTTCAAGGAACCCATATATATGCTCCCTTACCAGGCATACGACCAATAATGGTCATATGGACCGAAATCTACGCGGAACCCTATAGTTGACCCCCTAGAATCTGAAGTTCCTCCATAGAGGACCCGCAACGATAAGGAGATAATAGAAAAGTATTTTCAAATACGGAGTGAAAACCGCAATACCCCCCCCCACTTCCGACTTGGTCGCGTTCGGAAAGTGGGGGTGGGGGGGACTTGGGACTTGTCCGCGCCTAGGTGGGTGGGGTGGGGAAGGAACAAGGCTGTCGACGCGGTAGGCGAAACATGGCTTAAGTATTTTAGGTATGGGGAAGCCGTTGACTTGGCCGGGGGTGGGGGTAGGGGGGACAGGACTTGTCGGCGCGGCGAAAGTGGGGTGGGGGACTTGGGAGCTCGGGCGGGAAGGGGGGAGTGAGGAGGGCTTGGGACTTGATTTTCAAAATCCTCGATTTAGGTTTTCACTACGTATTTTTGAAAAATACTTTTCTATAATATAAAAGGGTTTCACTACGTATTTTGAAAAAGCTTTTCTATAAATAAGGAGGAGGAAGAGGTGGAGCGACATTTGGTCAGGTATTGCCGTATTTAAATATACCACATCTGGGATGTCAATCATGCATGCATCGTTCATGTTATAGACCGGCTCGAATCTCGGCGGGGCTCCTCCACGTGGGCGGCCCGTGAACGGACTCTTCCATTTTCATTCCAATCATCCCTTGCACGACACGCACGTGCAACGCATTCGATCAAAGTTTAAGTGTCCCATTTTAGCCGGCGGACCTCCTCCTACATATCCTGGACCGCGCATTGTCGGGAACACGACTTGGATGAAGAAGGCCGAGCAATATATCGATTACATGCTCGCCCTTATCAAGCCTTGGGATGTTGCCGAATGGACGGCTTGCATGGATAGTGCTGACGACGCCGACGAGCCACAGAGCTTGAAGGGACCGGCCACAGGTTGGGAAACCTTTTGTGATTGGTGCGAGGCAGCCTCTCGGCCTGATGCACCTTTCATTCTGCGAGCGCGTCTCGCGTATGTCGAGAACGTGACGTTCGGACTCAATGTGAATTCGCGGTAGAAGAAAATCCTGACCCAATGGCGCGCCAGGGCAGTCGTTGACTGGGAAACTCTCGAAACCGCCGCAGGCTTAGGCCAAGGCCCATACGTGCCCCCCGCCGCGACCGGTACGGACTGTGAAGTCCCTATGCGCGACCGTGATATGGAATTGAAAGCTCTTATCGAGGAGATTCGTCACCGCAACCATCACGTTGAACACAATCTCGGCGGTCAAAATGAACGGCTAAATTCGTTCAAAGAGGAGCTGCGCTTTGTGAAGAACTCCGTCAATTTTTTGAGAAACTTCACACCGATACCCTGCCTGTCAGGGATATGACCGATGACATATGTGTCATACATGCCATACATGTCATACATGTTATGTCATGTCATGTCATATGTCATAATGGCATACAGTCGTCGGGTATTGTCAGTACGGTCGACTATGACATGTACAGTCATGTCGGTCATCCACCTAAGGTGAGTGACATCTGTCATCGAGAGGCCAAGTATATGGCATCGAGATGGCGAAGCAAGACAAGTCTTGAAGAAGGTAGCACTTCATTTTTGTCGCATGATCTATTATTTTTGTCGCACCATGCGACACAGCAATTATATTCTGGAGCGACAAAAATGAGTACGGGACTCATTATTGTCGCAGTGCGACAATAATGAGTAGGGGGCTCATTATTGTCGCAGCGACAAAAAGGAGACTGATATTTACGGACAGATAATTTACGGAAATTATACAGCAGATTATGGACTGTAAACATAATATTACAGTTTACGGAAGAAACATATGCAAACTAACTAACAATTGGTAGGAGAATGTGCTCACGTTAGCAAAGCATGCTCGATTGTCTACTCTATATTCATTACATAACTATGCTTATACATCTTTACAATAAATGTGCAGTGCATACTATTTCGAATGTGAAGTCAGGTATGAACAAAACAAATCCTGTAAACGATTGACTTCTAAAATCTAAAATCTAAAAGATAAGCAGGTTGCTGGGCACCGCAACATGCATTTCGCCAGCGATAAAAGTAAAACTGAAATACCTGCACAAAGCGAACGCTAAAACGTCAGAACCAAGTGATAAGATATTGCAAACATCATAAAAACACGCAGGCATACAAACATTCGAAGACAATAAGCTCAAACTACACTCTTCACAAATTCCACACAGCAACATGCGTATCGCCAACGAGCATGAAATAGTTGAAATACCTGCACACGGTAAACGCAAACATGTCAGAAATAAGATGAACGACAAACCAACCGCACACGAAACGAGAAACAGCACACACGCGAAACAGGCATTCGGGAATGCGAAACAGGCAGTCAGGAATGCGAAACAGGCATTCAGGAATGCGGCGAAACAGGAAAAAGTGACCGGATATCCTGCAAAATTACAGAGAGCAAAGTCAGTGAGAGTGGTGGGACTCGAACCCACGCTGCACAATCTGTGCAGATATCGCCCTCGAAAAAAAAAACACCATACGAGAAACACGCAGAACGAACACAAAACAGGCGCTTGAAAACAAATAGCAAATTCCTGAAGAATATCAGTCAGTGAGGGCTTGTAACAACAACAAATCCGTCGGGCAGCAGTACAGCCCGTCAGTCAGCCTCGCTACAAGATTGCCCTCTACGAAGACATGCAAGGGGCGCCAGCAACCGAATGTTGCTGGCGGCATCGGACAAAGCGCAACAACGAACGTGACTTGTAAAGCAAGGAAACGCTACTCAGCAAGGATGATGGGATTTAACCGGGAAATAGTTAGTATGCACGATACATTCAGCAGAACAAAACGGGACACAGCAGGCAACGGTGTCAGGTGCGCCGCAAAACGAAAGCTTAATGAATTAACGTGTGAGTGAATATCTGATATGTGAAATCAGCCAGCAGCGGCCCGCGTGGGTCTCATGTCTGGATGAAGATAGCGGATGGAGATAGCGAAAATTCAGAATGAAAGTTGATGACAGACACAGTGTTTCGGGTGTGTCATTCAACTGTGACACTGTAATCTTCGTCGCAAACCCATGCCACGTCAGCATGTCTGCCAGGTGACTTTTTTTTGTCGTGTCGCAAACCCATGCCATGTCAGCATGTTGCGAAAGTCTGGAACCTGTCGCATCGCATTTGTCGCGAGGGAGCCACACTTAAGGGCTTTTTGTGGTGCAGTTTTTTAATTTACCAATATATAAATCGAAACTGATCGCGTCGCTGATTGGCTTATCCATCGTCTGCAAACCATCTCGTTTTTGTCGTGTGATCGCTTTCCCTTGTCGTCCCATATTCATGGTGCCTATCTCAGGCGCTCGCACTTCTTATTGGCGGTTATGGGCGATCAGTCCAAAACATCTCATGTAAAACACCCTGAAATCTGTAGCACGTGCGCCTTCTATAATTATACAAAAAAAACGTGCTCCTTGTACGTGCACAGTCAGCTTATGGTATTTCGCGTGTGACCCATATTCATGGAGTTTATCTAATCTCATGGCTCCTCTGATTGGCGATCAGTCGGAAATCTCTTTTATACGCCATCTGAAATCTGTCGCGCTGATAACTTCTGCATGAATATCCATAATTCGATACTACGCCCAGGAATATTCTATGCGTCTCTGATTGGCGGCAATGCTCCACCGATTTGTATAACTCTCCTGCTTGCCATCTTAAGGTGACCGGTGTGGACTGCAATATAATTATATATGGGCGGTTACTCCCGATCTGACAGGGAAATCACACTGTTTCCGTAAAAAAGGGCCCCAAAGGTGGACAGTTCTGGTAGTATCGTGTGCGTCGATGTCACTTTTTCCAGGAAAACCTGTTTCGCTCCTATAAGGGAAACGCAGGGCCTTGCAGCTTTTTTTTGAAAAAGCTGCGAACCGTCGGTGTATAATGTTGAGTATAATCGGATCTGTTTGCGACACGACAAAAAAAATACACCTCGCGACACAAAAAAGGCGCTTCCCTTGAAGAACCGAAGTGTCCTGATAAGACGCGTCTTCGCTTCTAGCATGAAATGAACAACATGCGAGCATCAAAGGCTATATCGACCAGCCGATGCGGGTAGTTCACCCAGTGCCCTCGGGTTCACAACCCGATGGTGGTAACGCATGAGATGTGTGAGGGCACTGGAAGTATATGAGGAGCATTGGGCTCAAGCAAGCACTTCTGGTCACCAGACTGCTGCACTCATAACCCACCATAATATTACTTTCGGCTGTTACTGTTCAATAGCAGCCGCGTCAACATAGCGTTCGCATAGCGAGCCCTGACATTGGTATCCTCCGCTCAGGCGAAGAACGAGAACAAGTGTGTGCAGCAGACTAGTCACATATATATAATATATTGTATGCAGCTCGACTGAGTTCGCACATATCGTCGAATATCAGCATAACTGCATATACGCGACAACGTCTGCACAAAACATCGCCAGCGACACATATCGTCAGCGACTACGAGCAACGTTGCACATAATATCATCAGCGCGACCATATTCGCATTCAACAGCATTTCAGCAGTGAATATATTGCGACAATGTGTGCGCACGAATGTACGAATCGTACATATATGCTGTCAATAATCGCAGGGTATGGTACGATATGCGGGAATCATGCGCGTAAATGAAAAATGAGCGTCAGTGTTCATGATTCGCATCAACTGCGACAGCGATGTACATGATTCGCATCAAGCGCGACAGAGATGCACATAATCTCGTTATCGTTCGCGACAGCGACATTCGCATTCGTACTGTGCGACAAAGATGTGCGATGATCATACATCACACCATGCGACGCAGATGCGCGGTGATCATATTTCATACCGTGCGACGCAAATGTATGTGCGATGATTATAGCTTGTACAGTGCGACGCATGCATCAGTATGCAGCGCGACATACATATGCATCACGCGCATACATCGTGTGCGATCTCGATGTTCGTACAATATCGCACCAAGTGGAAGCACACATGCTGCGCAGATGGACGCATGATAAAATGATGCCCAACAATACACACACATGCTGCGCAGAAATAGTGTGTGCGATGCCATCATCAGTATACACACACGTGCTGCGCAGAAATAATGTGTGCGACACCATCATCATTATACACGCACATGCTGTGCGGAGATTGTGTGTGCCTCCCATATTGTCATCGTTATACACAACATGCTGTGATTGACAGTGAGTGAAAAAATTATCACACTTATCACACTTATCACAGATCATTGTTATATATCATAGATCATTGTTATCACAGATCATTATTATCACAGTCATTATCACATGACTATTGTAATAGTGTGCACAAGTTATACTGTGATAATAATCAGCCTGATCACATAAATCTAGCATACCTACACACATGCATAAATCCAAGCCTGATCACGATAACGGTTTGGCATGCACCTATACAGCCTGATCACGATAGCGGCTGTGCATTATTGTTATACATGCCTATGATTTACTGTGACATCTTGCAAATCACATGTGTAACATGCTAGATCTTGCAAGTCCAGTTCTATATTGAAAACCCAAATAGTGTAAGATGCCAATCTTGATTGTTAAGACAGGAATTAGCTCAGATGTTCCATGACGGAGGATTTGAGATTGGACATCTGTTCTCCTGTTAATCAGAGATTGGATATGCATCGGAGCTACTTGTGAAAATTCACCATTTAACTCATCATCCATTATGAAGAGATGTACAGGATTACAGCAGTATACTAACTATATTGATATACATCATACTTGTGATATGCTATCCATTGGTATACAGACAAACCTGCATGATTAATCTATATCAATTTACTTAAGTGTACTCAATCAGTAAGTACATGTACAATATATAGTCACTGTGTATACCATCTGATGGGATCACATTAGAATATGCCATCACTATAAAACTATATATGACAGTACTCACACTCATATTTATGTTAATACATGTTGTAAATATACTGACATTACATTGAGTCAGTAAGTGTACATGATCAAAGTATATATCAATATCCCATGTATGATGCATAGATACCATCCCACAAACACATGTGCGTGTGGGATGTCAGTGATGGCGATAGATAAGGGAGCAGGATCATACCACATGCTGAAGGGCTGGATGGAGAATATCTCCAGACCCGAAGGCAATATACAGTGCTAAAAAAACAGCTGGTCACTGTTGAGCACTGTCCATGCCCTTTCATTCTATCGCTGGAGCAACACCATCATCTACTATGCATTTTGACAGTTGATTCAGAACCTGATCACTTCAATGCATATCTCAATAAATCTCACAGATCAGAACTCATCTTGACACTGATGTAGCTGATAGAGGTTGTTACACAGACACTGCTCTGATTATTCAAGCATTGTTCTGATTTACTTAGAAACTGGAAGTATCATTTTGATAACCTCCAGTGCACCATATGCCTAAGTAAATGATAAGTTATCTGACATATCACTTAAGTGACTGCAAGTCACTATTGATAAATATATATATAGGGTTTGGTCTATTTATCATGGGTTTCAATCAGTCAAACCCCAAATAATGACCATGCACATATCTTCACAGAGCCCCATGAAAAATCTCGATTTCAATTTCATGTGTGCAAGTGAGATATATTACAGAGTTGTGAAAGATGTATACATCATAGTATACACTGGGACTTATATACATATATAAGCCAAAAGTGGCAGAAATAGATGAAAATCTAATACGTTAGATTTCAAAATGATTTTTTGGGTCCAATTTTTTCGCGGATTCCAATTTTACACCTATTAAGGTACCTGGAAAACATAATGCCGCACTTCACATCTCGTGTGACACCCTAAAATCTTGTGATAACACCTAGGGGTGTAACATACACCTCAGAGTTCACATAATAAACAATGACATTCTGAGTACAGTTTTGCTTCTTTCCTTCAAAGGAAAATGCATACTGCTCAATTTTGATATATATAAGTGTTACTGATACCATGTAACACCCTAAAGTCACTGCAGGTGATTAGGGTCACAGTAACCCAGTAACCCTGAAATGCCACAAAATATGAATGAAACACATTGTATTTGGCATTATGGTCATGCTGAAATCAGCACATACATGACTGATATTTCGGGCTACAACCCAAGAACTGTAGGGCAACATCCCAAGAACTGTATAGCTGCTTCCTATAAGGATTGCATGCTACCTAATGAGGCATTCAAGGCACTTAACAACTGCCTAATAGTTCACTCTTCCTCGAAGGGGGAAGTGAAGTGAAATGCTTATAAGATATACACACATATCCGAGAAGTTATTGATAACTTATATAGATTCAGGATTGATGTGTGATGATACCGATTTGGTGATTTCTGATGGATTGCTTTTGATAGGACCACTGCATCCACAAGTAACGTTGAAATCTGTACAACGCTAAACCCACCGTCACTAATAAAGTGTAAACTCGGATGGGAAACTACATCCCAATGACTATAAGTTGACTATTGCTCAGCGTTTACATTTTCGAGTAAGGGCGGAATGCTTAACTATATATATAACACATAACCTGATACCATGCTTAATTGCACATCATTGGATCAGAAGATGATAGTTATATAATATATATATATCCCGCCTGATACAGTTTGGCACTATAGCCATACATAAGAGTGGGAAGGACAGGTGTATCGCTATAGGACTGGTTGATATAATCCCAGTACCAAAGGCAGGATGTGGCACCCGCATAACAGCTGATAAGTGTTGGGTGACCACCATGCAAACCCTTCCAGGCGTAACTCCTTCGTCCTCGGATGCAGGTGAACTGTTCATACAATATGTTGACATCACATAAAAGCATTCTGAGGAATTCCCTGTATATTCATATGAGTTGTCATCACTGAAAGTGACACAGGGTTCGAGCGAATCGTCGAAATGAGTATAACTCCGATGAATTCATTAGTACAGAACAGCTGCTGAGATTATTCCTCCGGCTGGATTGCAATCATTCACAATCCCTGTACATTCCGGTGACAAATTTTTGCACTGGACTGATCACCACATTTGGTATAATCTGTGATATATAAATCATCAGAAAAAGCGTTGCAATCAGTACGTACAACGCTGTCTAAACTCACAAAGATGAGTAATAGATTTCCTCAGATGTGATGGTATAAGGCACAATGTGACGTAACCTACGCTAAAATCGCGTATGCTCGGGCACTGTATGTGACCTGCGCTACGATCGCGTATGCATGGACACACAATGACCCGTGCCGATGACGTGGACACATTCCACACAACCCCCGGTACGAGCGGACAAGGTTGGCTGCCACGTCATCACATCTGAAATCAATAAATCATTCAGAGAGAAGGTGTTGACATCAGTACAACACCATTATACATATAGTCATGAGGAGTTTAAAGAAGACACAGTCCCTCCGATATTCACAACATGGTACACATATTACCATGCTCTCTGATTATATATTTGATATCCCACAGCATACGATGATGGTAATAGCAAACCACTTCGCCGCTGGAGGGTAGTGTTGTATTTTGTACAGCACATTCATGGGCACTATGTGACCCACGCTGATGACGTGAATTCGGGCTGCATCCCAAAAACTGCGATGCACCTTCGGTGCAATGGGCTGCATCCCGAGAACTGCTATCCAGCTTCATCGTAAGCTACCACGTCATCACATCTGAGGTCGGACCTCTGTTGTATTTAAACGGCGCCTGACAACCGCCTAGCAATTTACACTTCCTTGAGGGGGGAAGATGATAAGCTAAAAAAATACAACTAAAAACCAAATAGATGATAAAGACAAATAATAAAACAAGTAAGTTGCATCATCGTTGTTGTTTTGGTAATCGTGACTATATA